>JAOUZG010004540.1:588361-651643 GCA_026289955.1 Argiope argentata | reverse complement strand
TCTGTCCAAAGACAAGCTTGTGTAGATTTTTCGACTCTTTTTTTTTATCTAACAACATCTCTCTTTTTTTTCAGAACTTAATGCTTGGAAAAGCTTTTCCCCCTCTCTTTGTGTTAATACAACGTGGAACCGAACGACATCTGCTTTCCCGGAAAATTAAGTTCCAGTTTAAGTTAATGTAATACAACAAACACAATTCACCGAGACAACACCAACAAAAAAACTAGTGGAGAAAAAGGACATAAAGCTGTGTTTTTTAGAGTATCCATTTGTTTTCATTCTCGGCGATAGCAAAAGAAAGAAGAAAAAACGCCATTGGAGTCGCATTGTCCCTAGTATGTCTGCCTTTCCTTAGTACTAATTGCATTTAATCACCCATCATTCCAACAATAGCCGTTCTTTAGAAGGCCCTTTCTATAAAACTGGGAAACAGAGGATAATAATGTTGTAGAAAACACATTAAATAAGAAATTTTAAGAATCATAACTCGATATTTTTATTTGAAAACATTTAAAACTAAATTTGGTAAACGAGAATTAATCTTTTGCTCTAATTAAATATATAAAATAAATAATATCATAATCATCATGTTAAATGTAAAAAAAATATTCTTCTTTTTTTGATGAATGAACGAAAAGATTGATTTTAAGGAATATCCATTTTTATTTTATTTCTCCCGCCATTTAACATTCTACTAGGCGTTTAAAATTATTTGAGATATCAATCATTGATATATTAGAATCTTTCGGAACGAGGTGGTTTTTCTAGAAAGTTTATCAGTTTGATTTCCATTTAATATTTTAAGCGTAACTTATAATTGGGATTAATCCACGAAAAAAAATTTAATTTCAGAATGAGGTAGATTATTTCCTTTTCCTAATACTTGTTCTGTACTTTGTGCTATAGGTTTCTAAATAAAATAATAATTCAGTATTACATGAGAATCATAATCAACTACTTCAAGTTACGTGCTGTAAAAACACCTTTTTATTCCATATGCGCCATTGATTGCTACATTAAATTGTGGCATCACAGTTGCGATATACATAATAAGTACATCCCAATTCTGCTGGGAAAAAATATTTAACACAACCATTCAGTATACCGATGTATGGTCCTAACGTTATCTATACATCTGTATGGGATCTGATGCAATAATAAAAATCAAATATTATTTTTAATAATATTACATTTAAAAATAAAACAAGATCAGAAAGCAAATATATATCACACTCTTGCTATATAATATGGCGACATAAACATATTATCACTTTGCTTCGGAAAATGGTAAAAAAATTTTCAGTATTAGACGAAGCAATGAAAACCATTTGAATTAAAATCAAAGAATACAATTATTAATCCAATTTATGCATATAATTATTAAAAATAAATTCCATAATGAGAAAAAATTGAATTATAATTAAATTAGTATGATGAGATAGATAAGTTAGATAAGTAAGATATTAAAATTATTCTCATGCAACAATATTAAGGATTTTGGCTCTCTAAATTCTCTTACTTTTTATAATAATTTTACAGAATTCCGCTGAGATATACGTTCAGAGCTTTCATAATATATTTATTTTAAACTATTAAATATGTTTAGTAACTTGAGCACCAAAACATTCTTATATAAAATCATGAGCGCATTTTCTTATAAGAATACATTAAAGCAATGATGATCTTTACTGACTGATTATAAATAAACTGAATACATGTAAACATACATTCATTTGATAATGAAATTCTAAAGTATACTTCTTATAACTGAAATTTTTCCGCCATATTCAAAGTGGTACAGATATGTTTAAATCTTGTTGTCAAGCCAATAGTAGTGGCTCTGATTAGTTCATTTATTGAAGCTAACTTAATCATTTTGAAACATGTAAAATCAGCTACCAAAACTATTATTTTAATTTGAATGGTTTAAAAGTTTCAAATAATGGTCTTATATATATTTTTTAAAATGTATAATTATAGGTAACATTATGGTAAATAATATTTATACAATTGCTATAATTTCTTGATTTGGTTCCTTATAGAACAAATAAATATCTTTCTGCAAACTATAAATATATTTAGGAGAAAAAAATCAGTTTCTGAATATGAATTATATCTAAGCAATATATAATATATGTGATGGTAAGAATTTACTTATTTAATGCAAAGTTATATAATTATATTAACTTTTATGAGCATTCTTTCTTTTTTCTATATCAATGTAAATGATTTAAAATAGTAAAGACGTATGACAGAAAGGAAAAAAATATCTTTATAAAATTATAATTAAAAAAATCAAATCTAATTAAATCAAAAGATATTTATTCATAAAACATTAGGAATATGAATATCATCATCATGTATGTATGTGCAAAAAATAATGCTGAACACTTAAAGGACAATTGAAAGTCAAATGCTTGGAAACAATAAGGCAAGAGAGACAATAAGCCATATGAGAACTTATTTCATGATGCACAATATGAAAAGAGAATTTCCACAATGATGGAGTAGATGTCTAGACAAATGGGCAGTCTGATTGCTGCCACTTTTCATATTGCGAACAAATTCCTCTTGAATTCCAAATTCCAAGTCATTTCAAAGAAATTCACATCACTTTAATTTCGAATACTCCAGACTAAGTGTGTTTGCGAGTCACCAAGAGTATTTTCCTTTTTGTCTCCGTTTTTTTATCATTCAGGATATTGTAATGGTTCCACTAAGAGGACTACCTTATTCCAATATATATTTATCTGTATTTTTTGGATTCTGAAAAACATTTAATGATGGAGGATTTAAGATTCCTGCCTGCTATTAAACGAATGGCCTTGCTCAAATTATGTATACATTTTTTTTCTTTCGTAGACGCTTAATGATTAATGATTCAAGAACCTTCTCAAATTGAAGTTTCCATTTAAGTTCTTAACTAGACAAGAGTTTGTTCTTCTGTTTCTAGGTAATGGCTCAGGATCTCGTTTGGAAAGAATTGTAAGATGATTGGATTGGATGGAACAAAATAGAAAAGAGACGTTGTATCGTGTCTAATGAGTCCATAGTAAAAATGCTCTTCCATGTTTAAAGAGCCAGAAGTCGAATCAATAGAAAGTAGATTGTGAAGTATTCCAGATCGTAATGCTATTCTGGTGCTTAATGGTTTGTTTAAATTGTATTAGCCTGTATTTTTTATGTTTTACTTTTCTAAATAAAAGCCCTTCTATAGCCTTTCGGTTTTTGGAATAAAATTGTTTTGAGCAATAAGAGAATACAAAATATGATACTATATTCTCTTATTGCTCAAAAATTAATTTTTGTTATTCTATTAAAATTTCTAAATATCTTAAATATGTATCTAAAATTTTATATTTAAAATTGAATAGTAATTCAAAATAATTTCATTAAATAAGACTGTTTATTGATGGATTTACAATGATATAAATGTGTTCATTTTTATTTCTTTAGAGATAAAAGTATATTTGTGGAATCTTGCTTGAATTTTCTTGAAATATATCAATATATTTTATATAAAAAATGAATAATATTTTTATAGTTATTAATTGTGAAATAATAGATATTTGTAACTATATTTTCTGCAATTGAAAGCAGTTAACAAAGAATTCATTAATTTAAAGGAAGTTACTTACAAAATGCTGAAGTTCTCTTATAACAAAATCAGACTGAGATCAAAAATCTGAAAAATTATATTATTAACAATATGAGGGAATATTTCAAATATAAGATATTATTTTCATAAATCACTTAAAATATTCACTTATATTTTTCATAATTTTAAATATTTACAGTTTTGCATTGAATAATTTTATTTTCAGTATTCTTATTTCTGCTATGTTCCATTTCCATTTCTGCATTCCAATTTATGAAGATTTCTGTTTTCAATTTTCTGTTCAAATTTGTTAAATTTTCCTCAGATTGAATAATCATTGTTAATACGTTTTCTAATGCAAATATATTTAGAAAAACAACAGACGGAAGAAATATAGATTTTTGAGAACAAAACTAATTCTGAAATATTATAAAAATAATAATTGCATGATGCGAACAATATTACATGAGGAAGAATTGAAATTACATACTTAATGGAATTCAAAGACTGAAAATATAAATTCATTTCCAATAAAACTGTAATAAATTCATTTCCAATAAAATATAGCAAAAATATTTCACACTTTTAATTCGATTCAAAATTATCTTCTATATAAATTTTGAATAACTAGATTTTCATTAATTTAAATAATGGTGATCTTTTTTTATTAGTGCTGTACTAAGATAGTCATTCAAGCCTTCAATCAAAAGAATCAAAATCTTCAGAAAAACGAACACATAGAATTTTATTCGCTTGGTAGAGTTCTTGAAAGAAGGTGAGAAACCTAAATTTTATATTTTCATAATTAACAAAATATCTTTTAATTTAGAGTTTCACTCCTTAAAATTTTCATTATTTGTAATCATATTGATAATGTATGGATTTTTCAAAAGTTGATAAAGACTTGGCAGTTATTATGATCCTCTAATAACGGTTAAATAACAAAAATGTGTCTCTACATCTCTTAAAAATGAATAAATATCATTAATTATTTTTTATAACTATAAAACAATAATAAAAATATTTTCATTCATTTATTGTTTTTTACGATCCAGCCAAATTGTTACTTAGATATGTCTATTTGATGCAAAATAAATCAGGCAATTTGAATGAAGGAAAGAATTATATATTTTCGATTGTGCAATGTAAAAATAAAATTAGAACATTGTTTGAATGGTAAGATTATTAAATCATTAATGTAGATATGACACTAAAAAAGACTTTGTATTTTGTCAACATTCAAGAGTGAAGCTATTAAAATGTCATGCCTTAGGTAAATAAGCTTTAATTTTCTTCAGTCTTTATAATTTAAAAGATTCTTCTCATGTGATACAGTTTTTTATAATACCATATTAATATTTATAATACAGATAATTTATTGCTGTTCATAATTTTTATGAAAAAAATTAAATTAGTGCGTTTAATATTTATATTCTTTAAAGATTTTGATTATAATGCATAATTTTCGAAAATTATAAAATTTAGAAAACAATTCGATTGCAGAATTTCTCTTTATATATTTATTTACAATATAATGTTGAGTTTTTATGAATTTATATTATAAAATAGTTTTAGGGATATTTAATTTGAACTAATAACTTGTTTTATTCAAAAAAATCAAAAGCTAGTTGATGATTTTTTATAATTTCAAAGTTTAAAATTCACTTTACAGAGTTTAAATATTTAAAAACTATTTTGCTTTCCAACATTCCTTCGGTTTCAAATTTTACTACACCACTATCATGATTTATGATGATACAAGGGAAAGTATTGAATTAAGTTTTATTCTTATTTAAGATTTGTCCAATTTCCTTCAAGCCAATTTTTTAAAGTATTTTATTTAACCATTTAACTTCTTTGCAAGAAACGTATAAAAATTGCTTTTTTAACTAATGAAGTACACAAAAAAATCAATTCTTTAAAAACCGTGTTCATAGGAAGCTAGCAAACGAATTACTTTAGCAATTTCCAAAGTAAATTAAAAAAACAAACATATATGCATTAAATAGTTTAAATGTCCTTTTTTTAATTGTTCGAAATAAATTTTCTATTTTTTTCTGAAGGTGATAAAAAAATAATCTGTAATGGATTTTTTGCAATTGTAATGTGTGATTTCGAACATTTGGTTAATTAGTTTATCAATTAAATGCAGCTTCGTAAAACATTCCAGCATTGACTAAAAGTGTTTTAAAGAATAAACTACTTAAAACTATTTTTTGTAATTAAAAGAGAATAAAATTGCACTTCAATGCAACAGTTTATTTTAATTTTTAAAGAAAAAAATATATATTTAAATTTTACATTATCTGCAAAACCGAATACCTTAGGTCTGAAATGTGGCTTACTTGCGAGCATCTGGAGTGTGAATAATAATCCTTTGAACTTTAATTCGGTCGCTTCTTCAAGACCACATTCCACAGCAAATCCCCTATAAAATGAATCAACAAGTTTAACGTTTTTTTTATTTACAAGACATTTACTTGAACAAGTAAAAGAATTTTTTCAATATTCTAAATGTGCAATCCCAACCATTCAGATGTTAAAGCTTTCTTTATGTTTAAGTTTCACGTAACATATCAAACAAAACATTATAACGATGGAAATGTTTGTAAGCTAGCCGCTATTCATGAGTTTCTAGGTAACTGCCACAAAGAAAGGAATTATTAAATCAAATGCTTAGGAGTATGATTATTAATTACATATAAATCTACACTCACAATATAAGTATTATCAAAGTAGGACATTTAATTTGTTGGTTTGTTGCTAATGTACATTTGCATCAAATGGCATTAATGATTAAAAATTATATTGCCTTAATTTCTTTAAAATTATTTTAGCTTCATTTGCATAAAATAATAAATGGTAGTTTCAGTTTTATTTATTTAATATTATTATGCATAAAACTTGAATTCACATATAATTTTTTTCAAAATTCTTTTCAAAATTATCAACGTTCAGTACTGATAAATATTTTTTGACCCTTCCCCTCCAAAAGCAATAGAAAATAATATGCATTAGAAAATAAAAAAATAAAATAAACATATATATATATTAGTATTTCAAAGTAAATTTTTTAATTCATTACTCCATAACATTGTAAAAAATGTTTCATCAAATTTCAATAGCAGTATTAACAGTTTATGGATCTTTAATACTGTTCTTTCGTTTACATTATTATTTTATATTCTCTATAATTATCCTGATTGTGTTACGTTCAGATATGCTCATAAAATAGCTGTATATAATATACTTATCATGCTTTATATATGACAACTTTTAATTTATTTGAACCATTATGCTAAAAAAATACCTTTAAAAATGAAGAATTTTCTAATTCCAGTTTTATTGTTTCCTAGATTCTAATTTCTATTTCATGATCGAAAAAATTCTCCTTAAATATTAATACCTTAAAATGGTTTAGAAAAAACTTACAATACTGCCATTTCAAATTGTTTAAAGTCAAATAATTGCATCAAGTATTTTTAGTTTTATTCATGTTATTCACATTGAAAGTAGCTTCCTTAATATTTTATAGTGTATTCAACAATAGATTAAGCAATCATTTAAATTTATTTATTTCATAAAATTTGGTTCTGTAAAATAGAGAAAAATTGAATTAATTATTCTTTTAACCCAGTAAAATATATTTAAAAAATCTTGGGTTGATAAAATACGTATTTTACAAAGCAGAATAACGGGAACTAACTCAGAAAGAAATCTTACATCTAATGACATTATACTAAATCGAGGAAGGCAAATGGAATTTCACCGATAGAAAACAAGCATAAAGTCAGCTTAATGCCATTTAAACCTATCATTAAGCCTCACATAGCTCTCCAGAATAATTATCCCATTCCACTTGCAATCTATTTTGCTTCCATCTCTTTAAACACGAAAGAGCAGTTTTACTTCGGCCTCATTAGACACCCAAACAAAGTCTCTCTCTCCCAGCATTTCCCCAAATCTACACATCTGGAGCATTTCTGCCCAAACCAGTCACCCTCAACATGAATTGGGAACGGAAATCTAAACATTTGCGTAGCTAAGAACTTGAACTGAAACCTCTTCACATTTCTGGAATTCTTCACAATATTAATAATTCTCTAAATTAGAACAGTTATTCTTGAGGATTCAGAAATAAATGCGTAATTTAAGAATAACTGTTCTTTTGAGCCAGAAATAGAATTAAAAAAAGTACTGTTGATATTTTTGTGTTTTTTTAAAGAAAAACACAAAGAAATCTCCACAGTGACATCTATTTATTATGACCTTTGTTTTTCTGCTTTAAGAACAATTTTTTATCACAATTTGATCAGACACTTTAAATTTAATAAAAATAAAAATGAAGGTCTGATAAATTTATAATATTTGATTTCTACTGTTTTTTTTTTTTTTGCCAATCTATAGTCATATTACTGAAGAATAATATTACTGAAATACTTTATATTTTTTATACATACGTTTCAGGTTTCAGGTTATTTTTTAAAAAAAATCAAGAAAATGTTCACAGTGACATCTATTTATTATGACCTTCATTTCTCTGCTTTAAAAACAATTTTTAATCACAATTAGGTTATAATATTTAAATTTAATAAAAATTAAAATGAAGGTTTGATAAATTTATAATATTTGCTTACTACTGATTTTTTTGCCAATCTATTGTAATTTACAGACTTTAATATTACTGAATAATTTACTGGCTTTAATATTACTTTAATATTACTGAAATACTTTATGTTTTTTATACATACAGGCTTCAGGTTAATTAAAAAATGAAAAACACAAGAAAATGTCTACAGTGACTTCTATTTATAATGACATTCATTTCTCTGCTTTAAGAACAGTTTTTAATTACAATTTGTTCTGAAAAATTTAATCTAATAAAAATTAAAATGAAGGTTTGATAAATTTATAATATTTGCTTACTACTGATTCGCCCCCTAATTATATTGCAATATTATTGAATAACTAAATACTTTATGGTTTTTATGCATTTGTTTCAGGTAAATTTGTTCGGTACATTTAAATTTAGTTACATCGTTTAGATATAGAAAACACCATACCATCTATTTATTCCGCTGTGTCCGTCAAACATTAAAATGAAGAAGTAAAGTAAAATATTATTTTAATTATATTTGTAAATGCTCCGTTCACTCAGGATTATAGTAAAATGCATACGTTTTCATGGAAAATGTAAAAATACATCTTTATTTTAAAAAATAAATACTTATTTTTTTTCAAAACATTTATTTCAAATTATTTTCTTTTAAAATAAAATTTTTATGCTCTTTGTAAACGAATAGGTAAATTTTAAGAGTAATAAACCATGCATGGTTACATATCATTTAATGCTAAACAAAATTATATAATTTTTTTAAAATTACTGAATTTTGATTGATTGTTTATAAAATGTGTCAAATAACTATGCGTCTGCATTCATAGAATAATTTTAAAATTTAATCAATATCCTAATAAACCATATTGTTTAAAATATTTTGAAGTCAAAACAGATACATATGTTAATAATGGGCTTACATGTAATTTAATAATGTTTACTAAAGTAATATAAAATTTTAATTAAAAAAATCGAAATTTTGTGTTTAGTGAGTTTGTTGTTAAAAGTATTGAGAAAGTACCACCATTTGAAACGTTGTCCCAAATTATGTATTTAATATGGAGAAATATTTGCAAATAGGTAAACTTATTTTAATAAAAATATAAGAATACCATACCCTTTGGCTGGGCATGGCCGACTCAGCCTGTCATCCCTTCAGCGGGTCAATAAACTGAGGACCAAGCCTGTTTAGGAACTAAATACTAAGTGTTTCAGGATTTACTGACTGCCTGACTAGGACATATGCCTTGATCACAATGCCCTCGTCATGAAATCCCTTGGGCTGACATACCACTGATTTTTTGCAACAATACCACAGCTTGTGATTTGTACATCCCGGGTTCGAGTCCCGGTTAGGGCTTGGCTGTTTTTTTGTGTTCTATCTGTGAGGCGTATAAATATGCCCCCCCACACCTGTGAAAAGGTATGTACAAGCAAATGTGAGGAATGCGTATCTATAGTCGTACTCTTGGCCCTAGTTGGCGCTACTTCTAACAAGAGACGCTTATTTTGGTTTAAATTATCTGATGCATCAGATAATTAATTATCTGATGCTTAATTTATTTAATTATCTGATGATTTTCCATGTCAAGGGTCATTAATAACAACAACAAAATATCACAACTTTTTTAAAAATTTTAACTAAGCATGAATAAATAGAAAGTTTGTCTTTGAAGAATTCACCAAAAACAGTCTCCAAAGATTCTTCCATTCGATAATTTATAAAATTTTTAAATTGGATAGTTTATTTCCCGTTTAGTCAAAGTATCTAATAATAAATCAATTAATTAAGCAAGCATTTATACAAATATATAAAAGTAAGTAAACATTAATTATCCTTAGGCAGCATTATATAACTCATATATGATATAATAATATATTATTATATCATATATGAGTAATAATATAATATATTATTCATTATAATATATTATAATTTATTATATTATTCATCATTATAATAATGTATTATTTATATGATAAAAATATATACTAATTTTTTCAAATGCTTCACCAAGCGCATTTTAAAGACATATCTTTACACAATTATTTAAAAATATTCAGAAATAAAAAATAGGCATAATATTATATGCATATATATTGAGTATATTATGGTTTATTTTTCCAGAATTACATAAAATAAACATTTATAAGATATAATACGATTTCAAAAATGAAAGAACCATATATCTGCCTGAGAAGAATTTAGGATACAATATGACTTTAAAACTAAAAGAACCATATCACTGAATGTCAAGATTAAAAGTAAATCAAATGCAAATTAAATGTTTTCTTTCTTGAAATGTATTTTTTTCATTCAATATATTCTTTTTGCGTCTTGCGTCTATCGTATTACAAAGCTTTTTATTCTATGAAGAGAGTCTTAAAATATTTGTTATATGAATGCAGAATACGTAAAAGCTATTTACACTTATCAAGTTCCTAACGAGAATGTATGTATAAATTAGTATTTTTCTCCGATATCATCGATTTGTTTTTGAAAGTTGCCGCACATGTGCACAAAAAATAGTTTCTAAAAACGAGAAAGAAACAAAAAATTAATTTCTTTCACAAATCAATTTCTATTTGATTTAATAAGTTTATTCAACTGAATAGTCTAATTATTTATAATGAAATAAAATTAATATTATTGATGATAAGAAATTAGCCTATTAATATTTAAAAAAATCTTTGATAATAGCTATAATTATTAGAGTTCTCAATAGATTTCACTTCTTTTTATTCATATTTTAATAATAAATCCAAATTATAACATTTAATAGCATATGAGATACGTAACTTCAGTAGAATTTAATGCTATGAAAATAAATACATTTGAAATTCCACTTACTGAAAAGAGTTTATATATTTACTCTAAAAAAGAGCAAATGTCAATTGATTGGATGAAAATTCATCCACGAAAATTTCAACACAGTTCTAGCTTTTTCAGTTGTATTTAGGTGACATCACGAGTAGAGAAGAAAGGTAAAAATGTATTTCCTTCCCAATATCTGGAATATTAAGTAGGATATTTCGGATAACTATATGTATATACCATATGCTTTCTTTTGAAAGGTGTGAGAAAGATGAAAATATTAAATCTGATTTGCATAAAATATGGAATACGAGAAAACGAATTTCGACATAGTTAGAATTCTTTTCATCTATGTGTTATGTAATTCCTTATCGGATGAGCCTTTCTTTTAATGAATTTTCTGAAGTTCTTCAAAGTTAAATTGGACTAATGGATGTGACAAATGTATATAGATTTAATAATTAAGAGTTGCCAATGAATAATAGGCAATTAAATGCACTATTTTTCCTTTGATTAAATTTAGGATTATTTCAAGTTTTTATCAAATATTAATTTTTTGTATTTTTATGTATATATATAAATTTTTATCTTAATATATAAAATTCTTCTGTGCTTGTGTATGTGACAGAACTCTTCTTCAACGGCTGGATCGATTTTCATAAAACTTTTTGTGTTTGTTAAAGTGGATTCGGGAATGGTTTAGATTTATAAAATTTTTAATTAGAATT
This sequence comes from Argiope argentata, assembly GCA_026289955.1. Taxonomy (NCBI): domain Eukaryota; kingdom Metazoa; phylum Arthropoda; class Arachnida; order Araneae; family Araneidae; genus Argiope; species Argiope argentata. The sequence goes on along the minus strand of JAOUZG010004540.1, from coordinate 639,887 downwards.
TTAATTAAAGGGAAGGATTTAATTTTGGGACGATTTTGCGATAACTTCTCAAAATAATATCTCACAAAAATGATATTATATAAAATTAAAGTTCAAAAATTTTTCTGTTTAACGATATCATTTTTTACCTAAAAATTATATTTTTAGTTATAATGAATTTTTAAATAAATTTTATTTAAAATATTTTTAATTTTATTTAAATATTTATTTATAAATATTTTTAGTTATAATTAATTTTAATTATATTTTTAACAATTTTTTCATGCAAAAGGATAATTTGATCCGAAAATGTTAAGAAATTATCTTTTATCAGCATGTTGCCATCATGTTGAAAAAAACTCTGAGTAAAAAATAAGTTAATTATTGCTGCAAAATAAATCCAGAAAAATGGTATTTTCAGCACTTGATTCTATGAAATGAAAATAAATTATATGATAGTAAACGCAAGATAAAGAATAAGTAAATATGAAGTAAACACAAGATAATTTTTTTCTATTTCAGAGTATCTATTTAATTAATTCAATGAAGAAACTTCATGAAAGCAATTATGGTTTAATTCATGCCGAGCATCCATTTAAATCCGGACTCAATGGCCAATTTGTAAATCTTTAGTTACTGACAAAATTTTGTTTGGTGCAATTAAAATGGTCTAAACGATATAAATATCTATATTTTATGTAATCTAGGTCAATAAAGGCTCTGATGAATTACGAATTTAAAATTTCTGATAATCTGCTCTGTGTGTCATATTTAATAAAAAATTCTGGAAGCACTAATATTTTAACCTTTTGGTTGCGGGAACCCAAACTCTGAAAAGTTCCTTTGAATGCGGGCATTCAGTGAAGAAAGATAACAGATGCTTTCCCCTTTTTTAGCACTTCAATTTCGAGCTCCCGTGGCGTTAATTCGTCATCTACCCACTCCGTTTTACCCAGGTTGCTTCTTTGCGGGTTTATTGCAACTGTCTCCTAGAAATAGCTTTTTATCGCAATTTTTTTTCTTCTTCTGAAACATTTGTTTACTAATTTCCACATGAAATAGTAATGAATTAAATTTTATGATATTAAATAACCTGTAAATAGGATTATTGCAGTACAGTTATTTAGCATTAAACAAATTTTTGTCAATTTTTCAATCATTTTTGTGATTAAACAAATTTCTCAAGCCTTACTGAAGCTGTCAATTTAATTCCTATAAAGCTTGAGCACATCATTGTGAATTTTAATTTGTTTTTTTTTCTAACTCATTTATCTTTATTAAATGTAACGATTTATAAATCATGTATAAATATCGCACTTGATTTTTTTAAAAATATTTTTATTTCTTTGCACAAAACACGGATAACAATCCTTGGCAATTTGTAAATTAAATGCATCTGCAAAATAGCAGGCGATTATCTGCTATTTTGTAGATTTGAATTTTTTAATACTAATGTATCGAACTCATAAAATCGAATACATTTTTTATTAATAACATATTTCGATCGGTTTTTAATATAAATCACTATTAACATTTCTTTGTTCCATTGTCGATTCTTGTAATTTATAGTGATTTCTTTCCAAGAATTTAAATTACTCATAACATTGTAATAATTCTGAAAAGTGCGCTCTATTTTCTAAACAATTACTAACCAATTTATAACGAAATTTTTTTTCTACATAAAAATTTATTAATTTGTAGGTAATCGCCAGATTAAAGACGATTAATTTAAACAAAGTAAGATTATATATGTTTTATTCAGAATTTGATATATAAGATTTCATTGCTGTAAAATTATATTAAGAATTTTTTATCAAAAAAAAACTTTTAAAAAATCTTTAATAATTAAAGCTAGTATTCTAAATGATCAGAATTAATTATTAATTACAAATATTTTTGCAAGCACATTATTTAGATTATCTTTCAGAAATGCTTCAAATTAAATCTAGCCTTTTTTACGTTGTCACTTTAGTTTGTTTCAGTACAAATATTTCTGGAAAATTTTAAATGTCTAGTAACTTTTCAATGTATTAAAATGAAGTAATAAAGCTTTTAATATTTCTCTTCTAATTTTGGAATGCCTAAAAAGCTGTAATTATTATTTTTGATAAATTTTTAGAGCCTCTCCCAATACTTGAAAATTAGAATTATAAATTTTAATGAATATTTAATTATAGATAATAAAAGCAGCCGTTTTCAAAAATCTTGAAAAATAATGATGAAACTCACTGCTTGCTTAAAAATCAAAGCTCAAATTTATTTTTAGCATGAATATATAGTTCAAGCATTAAATTTTAAAGCTAAGAAATTGTAAGTTGTCATTTTTCTAATATTGCGTTAAAACTGTACGTTAATGACTGGGAAGTATATATGCCCGAGGTTCCAGTCATAGAGGAGGAAGCAGGCTTGAAGAAAAAACAGTGTTTTGTCACTTTTCAATGTAAAATATAATTCTGGGGCGAAAAAAAACCCCATTCGAAGGTCCAATTTATTTTTCCTGGACTGTGACGAATTGGGATCAAAGATGTAACAATTTATCTAGAAAGCCAATAATCTTCACTAAACCATTTTATCAGAAATGAAATGTCAAATAAATCTTGATTCAAAAATTTATCATTCCAATAAAATTATAAACGCATATTGTTACAAAATTATAAAATTTTATTAAGTTAAGGAATTAATGATTTAAAATGTTAAAAAATTAAGCAACGGGGGAAAAGAACTACTACTAATAATAAATGAAATTATGCACACTCATTCGAGAGCTCTTAGGAATGTTACCTAAAAAAATGTCGCCAAAGCAGGGTTCACAAAACTCACTACCGCCAATAGTGATTATAACTACAGCTGAACGAAATCTCCCGACCCTAAGAGGGTAAAGAACAAAAGGGAAGGGAGTTTTATGAGGCAATTACTTTTCGCCGGGAAGTTCAAGTGGGGCAACGAAATTCAAACTCGTTGCTGGTACAAGAGTTGTACCACCCGTAAGCTAGAAGTTAAATAGGAAAAGTTGCACTTCAACGAATTAAACCAATCATTAAAACTTGACTGATTTATGAAGATTTGAATCTTGCTATTCTATAAAAACGTACAATTTTAGACTTTTCCACCCACCATTTAAGTGAAATTACAGTTCAGGGACAAATAGTCCCCAGAATTCCCCCTAGACTTATAATTAAATTATCATGTTAGTGCATGTGTGTTATTCTAAAGTTCAATTTTTTTTAAATTTTTATCACTGTTTTAATAATGAAAAAAAAACTAATTATGTGTTATTTAAATCAGTCAATAAATGCGGTGTAATTACGATTTTTTTTTCATTTATCATCATATGAATCATAATTAACAAAATACTCTTGAGAATCTTATATCCTAAATAAAAATTATTTGCATTCCAAAAGCACACACCAATTTCTAAAGATGGCCAATTGATGGAAATTTCAACATCACTGTTCTATATGAAAGGACGATATAAGATCGCTTCATAGATCGTCTCAAAAAAACCAACCACCTTCTAAGATTTCTCAAGAGTGATTGGCCTAGATTATAAAAATGACATTTGATTGTAAAAGGTATAACAATTTATTTATTTTAAAGTTAGTGCCAAAAAAATTAGTAAAATATGATATATTCCTCAAGACAAAAGCACTATCTAAAATTTAAACTTCATATTTTTTGAATTATTATATACCGAAAAAATAAAATATTCTTTTTATTAATAGCATTTATATCCTTTTGAAAATAAAGCTAAACTTTATTTTATGAATGGAATTTTTTCTGAATAATTCTTTGAGATGTTATAAATTATGAAATTTATTATGTGGAAAACATAAGACTTCAATGACGAACGAGTCTGCTTTCAGATTTCATACTTTGTATTTAAGACAAGCCTGGCCTCAGTAAAAAAATGTCTTTATATTAATTGCAGTTTCTTCATTTCCACTTTAATCTAAAATTAAAATTTAGTGAAAATTCCTTCAACGACCAAATTACATAAAAAAACAGAAACAAAACTCAACCATAAGCCATCAACGCGTGCACCTCTTACAGAACAGCATCTCGTCTCATTACATTAGCAATTGAAATACACTATGGGATGTGTATCTTGTCATGTATCAGCATCTATTTTCCAAAAGAGAAGATAGAGCAATACTATGGCTATATAGTGAATAACTGCATACACATTAATAGTCACAATCGCATATGATTTGATAAATTTCTTTGAAAATTAAGAATTGAGTAACATTTTAATGTCTCTTTGATACTATAGAGATCCTTTATAGAACTTATAAAAAAACGATTTATTTTCTTAAAATTAAAGAGCTAAACTCGATTTTCTTCAAATACTTTTAAGCATGAATGAATCTATTATTTTGTAAACAGAACTTAAAAACATATAGTTCATATCTACGAAAATAGTTATCAGGATTCCTTTTTTATTTACATCCTTGCACCAATCAAAATTTGTGGTTGTATTAACATTTCCTGAAGAGTAAGCTTTATGCTATATTTTTTTATAAACTGCGAAATTAAAATTATGTTGAAATATAAATTTAATCGAGGGTGATTTTCATTTAATTATTAATGAAATAATTTTTATTCAACCACTCAAGTTCAAGTAATTTTTATAAATTTAAAGTTCATGGCATTTAATGTTAATATAGTTTTTAAAATAGATATTCGTTAATTTTTATAAACTAATTAAAAGCTAGTCTTATCGTCAAAAATCGTCATCTTCCGCTTGCTAAATAAGTAACGAATTCAATTAGTTTTCTCACCATGCCAATGAGGTTAGCTTGAATCTGTTTTCGGCTGATTATTTCAAATTATTCTGTTTATTTTCTTAATGTTTAATGCATTTAAAACTAAACATTGCCCTTTCATGAATTTTTTGGATTCATTTTCAAATACTTTTGAATTAAAATAATACCGAATAAAAAATAAATAAAGATTAAAATGAAATCCGCTATGCATATTTCAATGTATCAAGTCATAACAGAGTTTCTTGAACAGCCAAGCACCACGTGCGCGTGCAAGTTGAATTATATTTTTATTCCCTTTAAGTATTTCATTGAATGAGTCACTTTAGTATTGCAAACGATCCAAAAAACTTTGTCTCGCATTGATTGAACTTATTAAAAATATCACATTTCTTATTTATTTTATTTCATATAATCGCGTTCTCAAAATGACATTTTTCTAGGTTTTTATTTGCTGTAGTTATTAACTTATTTTTTTAATCAGAACTTTTGCACTGTCAACATGTTATTGAAAGCCGATTTTTTGAGATGCTCGTGCAGATAATAAAATTTTTACTTTTCCGCCCCAAAAAATATCATGTTCTGACATGATAATATTTCTAATTTGTATTACGTTACACGAACTGGCGTAGAAAACTCACGCATATTGCGTTGCCTCAATTGGATAATGCTAGTATAATTTTTTGATCGATTATTTATAGCAAGAATAATTTTTATGCCGAGCTATCCTGGTTGGTAGGGCGGTGAATTCACATCCCTTTTGCCGCAAGTTCGAACCAGCCCGCCGAAATAGTGTGAGGGGAGGTTGCTAAATCTGTCATGATCACAAAGTCCCCTATGTCGCCAGTAATACCACCGGGGGTTCTGGGTGAAAAGAGATCATTTTTTGTTCCTGATCTAAATTACCATCTATGAATGAATGAATGAAATGTATGAATGAAACACACTCCGGAAAAAGTGTTTGTGACGTATGTGAGCTAAAGGTAGGGCTTCCACCTACGGCTGCACAGGTGTCCATACCCTCAGAAGCTAATGCACCACTCATTCCCTTATAAAGCGAAACACGAGAGGAACAACAACAATTGTAGTTATTTAATAAAAAGTACCTAAACTAAAATTTTTCTTTATTTCCCTTAGTAAGAATTGACTTAATTTTTTTAATATTTAGTACATCTATTAAGTTTCTTTCTCTTACTACTTTAATACATTATGGATATAAATCAATAATAAAAAACAAATCGTAATTATTTAATAATTTATTTTAACATCTTCCCATATGTGGGAAGAAATGAGCTTTCAGTATAAATTACATCAATTTTGCAGCTTTTCTTCTGAGGAATTATAAAAGAAAATTGCTTTCATGCGAGCAAATTATACCTGAAAATATCTTGTAAATTTAATGAAATTAAACTATTTTCTGAGTATTTACTAATATAACTTTTTTTCTTCTGCTATATTTGTTTAAATAGATTTATTAAACTAGTTATCGCAAAATATGAATTGTTATGTTGAAGCGCTCATATGTCTAATTTTATGTATTCTATGTATTTTATAGAAAAAAATAACCTAATGATAATTTATTTCATTCAGATAGAATATTTGAAACATTTGATTTTAATAAAAAATCTGCAGTGAAATTTCTTAAGAAATTATAATCTCCAAAAATTGTGAAATAAATAATAGCCCTTATAATGATCCTGTCCAGTCAAATAAGAAGGTAGCATTTAATGTCAACTTCTTTATTTACAGCCTTATTTACATAAAAACAAAGCGTTTTCATCTATGTTAATATTATTGATGATATTTACGCTGATTTTAATATTTATACAAGGTTAGTCACTCGATTAATTTCGGAGAAGCAACCTCTGAAAAAAAAAACTAATAGGCAGTTATCATCAGGCTACTACAGAGGTAGGCCAACTAATCCACAGATCTTTATCGGGTGGATCGTAACTCAAAATCCGGAATCACACGAAGCTTCTCTCACCTCCTTCTAAACGACGATTCTGTGAATACTTGGAAAATATCCAAGTCTCTCTCGAACTCTCCAGCCTATCAATCCCACCAAAAATCTCGCATTGTATCTTCTGTCAAAACTCCACCTCTCATTTATTACATTGGTGCACTTCATATTTCGATTACCCTATAGTTATTCAAAAATATCAATTGTCTCCATTTGACCGGGGGTCAGTTCGTTAATGTTCCAACCTCGTAGTTGACACTCCGCAATAAAGAAAGATTTACATCCGCAGAGTTTGACACTCTTCCCCTTTTAAGACACGATTTATTTCCTTGGAAGGACGGAAAACGGACGTGCGGTTCTTTACATGTATTCTATTAAATTTCTAAATGACCTCATTACGGGGAAGAATCTTCCATGTGGAGTTTGGACAACTTACAAAATGAGGAGGTTACACAGTTCTTGTCCCATCTGGTCGGAAATTTCAATTATTTTGCATGAGAATCATGAAATGTTATAATCATCAAACAAGTTAATCGGGGGCAAGGAACATACAATACAACATATTAAATTATGAAGTTTTCCTTTAAAAAGATCAATAGAATGTATAAGTATAATAGAATTATTATTCATCTTCAAATTAAATGTATGTCAATTCAATACAGAAGTAATACATCACTTTAATGAATTCATTGTGTAAGTGAATGCTGCATCATCATTCCAATTAAAAAGGATTTTATGATTGCAAAGGGTGCTTTAAATGCTCAATATTCTTTCTGATAATTAATTCCTTTCCCTTAAAGAAGATTTTTTAAAAAGTAGCTAAAAAAACCCATTAATTCTTCGCTATGTCGTCTTTTATAAAGAATCATTTAAAGAATATTTTTTTAAAGGGGGAAAAACAGAGATAAAATTCCGGTTGTGAGAAAACGGCTTTAGAAGTGTTTATAGATTGTTAATTAAGAAAATCGTCTTATTTAATGACTCAAAGTTCTAGTCATTAACAGAGGCTATTAAAACGATTGAAGTTCACTTCGAAATTTTGGTTAATTTTGAAATTAAATTAATGAAACCTTAATTACAATTACGGTAGATTCAGTCGTAAAACATTCTTTCCACCAAACATTCTTCCACGTTTTTCTAAATTCTTTCTTCGAAATAATTTTCTATAAAACTTAGAGTTTTATATTTCATTAGCTAAAAATTAAAGATAAAAGGGTTATTTTAAAGTTCTGGTTTACAGCGTAAATGAAGCTTTTGTTATACAAATATTTTGAAACATCAATTTTTAATGGTATATTCCCTCAAACAGAGACCAAATAATTGTTTTACTGAAATATCAGCGTTCTTCCATTTTAGTGCAAACATTCACTTCTAATTGTACAAGAAATTAACAAAATAGGCATTGACATACTTTAACAAATTTTATGAAACATTCCATTGAAATCAATAGCAAAAATTCGAATTAATTGTATTTTATTTTCATTTCTTAAATGAGAGTAATTTTTTCACCGTTTGATTAAAACGAATTTATTGTTTAAAATATTTGAAGAAATTTAGTAGAATTTCATTATTAACTGATTATATTTTACTTAACAATTAAATTCAAAATTGATTATTAATTAATAAAGATATTAATAAATACCCCAATCTGTAAGTTTTTAAATCAACACTTGTTGGCTTTAGGCACTTAGGAATGTCAATCAATTTGAATGAAATGAAAAATACCACTTTTTTTCAAATCTAAAATAACAAAATCTCAAATTCAAGTTGGCACTTACGTGTTAAATAGTTGAAACCTACAGTCGCCAACAATTTAGTAACTCATTAGCGACAGATTCCCATTTGGCGATAAACCGCCAATGTGAACGAAACCAACAAAATGGCGGAAACAGTTATGGTCTAAATAATAGCGTCTTTTTTTGCCATGATTGGCTGTTTAGCAACTCATTGGCAAAGCCTTCAAATTTGGTGATAAAGATCGACGATCTAATGCGTAAGTACCTTCACGTTAATCATTTATAGTCTTAAGCATAATTTTGAAAATGTGTGTATAGTATAATAATGTATGTGTTATCAATTAATTATAAAGTTAAATATATAATATTATCAGTTATTTATTTAGTTTCAGTTCCACAATTATTGGAAGTTTCACTAACTTCGGTTTATTTGTAAGAAAATATTCAATTAAATATAATTTTAATTCAGTATCTTGGGTTTAATCAAATAAAGTACTTAAATGTATCTCTTTTTCTAGCTGTTGAACTTGTAACTTATTCGATTAAAATAGTTTTTAGATACTTTTTGATAGAAGTTTTCTTCGCATGTGAAAATCAAGTATTTAAATGTTTCATAAATCGCACAAAGGTTTATAATAAAATAAGTATAACTCTTTTTGTATCCTTATTTCTAAAATTGAAATAAATGAAAAATAAAAATAAACTACTTACAAAAAGAAAATAAAATGTATTTCTCTCCTACAGAAATCGTAAAGAAAAGGAAATAATAAGTTATTGCATTTTTCAGAGCAATCTCAAAAAACTTGAACGCAACATTACGAAATAATGATTTATTGTAAAATAAAGATTTTAAAATTTCTCTCGGCTCTTTTTTTAACATTAAAGTTACGTTCTTCGTAATGCAGATTCCAAAAGATAACAGCTTAGAAGCCATTATAATCTCCCAACTTTAGTACAAGTTTTCAGAAAATGTTTCGATAAACGACTGCTTTCAATGTTTTTCTTCAATTGAAAAAAGCCATTGTGCTGCCTGTCAGCTATAAAATAAATTTTAAGAAATTTTTGTTTTGAGAAAATTGAATTGTTTGATGCAGATTAAATTATTGCTATGTTTTCCGAAAAAAGCGAATCATTCGTGTTTTTTCCATCAATTTAAACGGAACTAGGTGGCATGTAATGTTTTCAGACTTTCGCTGCGTTAAATCATCTAAATATTTGCTGTTCTTTAAATGTACTTACAAAAATTCGTTATATTTTAGCTTCTGAACTATTTCATATTTTGCTTCTTCGCTCAATTTTTTATTATTCACCACTCGTGAAAATGTTGAAAGATATTTAATTTAATTAATAATACTTGGTCAAACTATTTTAAAAAACCTGATGGAATTCAAAAGTTAATGGATTAGATATAAATTTGTGTAGTTTTACCTACTTCGTAAAAAAATTGTATTTATGAGGAAGAATTTTTTTCTCTACTCCTATAATCAGCTATGAAAAGAATATCATTTTTTTATATCTCTTATCATCAGCTGTTGAAGTTTGAGAAAAATTTATCTGTTAATAGTTATGAAATCAGTTTGACTTTATCAAAACTTTTGATTATAAATTTTAAGAAATCCCCTTTTAAAGCATTTAAACCTCAGTACAATTGTGTCTGTTAATAAAATGATTCTGAGAAATAAAAACAAATACAAAAGTTATCAAGATCCTTTTCCCCTAATATAAAAGTATATATTTCTTAATAAATTTGAAGATTATTATCAAAAAAATTTAAATGGGCATTAATTACAGATATACAAAATTATCCTCAAATGGAAAACTGACATATACCAAAAATCATTTAATAGTGCATCGTTTAACCGATACAATTTAGAAGATATTTGGTGAACAGACAGTATTTTTTGTTAATTGTTAAATTATTAAGTTTCAAATTATAGTGTCAGAGGTTCCTTATAATGAGATGTTATATGTTTTGTTTTAATTAATTACACTCAAAGTAAGAAATTATGGAGAAAAGTCTACATTCATTCATGTCACGGAAATCATTTTTCTTATTATTTTAGCTTCATGACAAACAAAATGTTTCCCTACAGGATGTCCAAAAAAAGGTTTAAAGACTTCTAATTGCTTAAGTTCTATACTTATGCATGTATCTTTACTTGATAGTACCACTAATCTCACAGCTCTTTCCATTGCTTGTTTGTAACAAGGAAGTCAGGGAAAGTCGATAAACTAGTTCTTTGTGCTGTTTGTTTCAGCTTCAGATGCTTTCTGTATTAAGTTTTAACTTCATATTAAACCGCACAGACACTTGGTAGTTTTACCACTTCAAGTCGACTTGATGGATCTGATTGGTTTGCATCTTTTTGTAAAGAACACTGCTGATGTTCTACGTTGTCATTGTCAAGAGTAATTGTTTCTGATGTACTAATTGTTTTTTGACCGACCTTGATTAAACTTAATTATCTTCTATAGATTTTTTACTCTTTCTTGTTCTTTCTTTCTGAAAATGCTTGTGGGGGTAATATTGATATCACACATAACCATTTTCCTGTTTGAGTATTGATAATTGAGATCCTTTTATTCCATAAGTGACACTTTTTTAAATTCGAGTTAGGAATATCAAATAAACGTCTAGCTTATCTCTAAATTCTGTGAGGCTGAAATTAAACTTTTCTGAACTGTTTTCTGCTTTTGGACTTTAATAAATTCTTGTATTTAGCGTGATGAGCTTTTATCATTTGTGAAATTATCTTGCCAGAAGCAACAGGAATAGATCCTCTTGACAATATTTATTCTATTATGGGAACTAAAATATTGCAATTTGAGGCATTGTTTTATGTTACAACAGCACCAGATTTGTCAGCAGTGTATTCAATTTTAAGTACTAAGATTACCAAAAATGGAACGCTCCCATATTGGTCTTCTCTTCACTAATTTAGAATGAGCGATTTTTGATCGCAGCATAGAACAAAATCCAAGCCTAACAAATCTGTTAAACAATATGCGAAGGGAAGATGACATTGAACTTGGATAAACTATTGATTTAAAACTAGTTATGTCTTTGTCACCGGACACTCATAAATATCCGCATTGCTTCAATAACAACTACTCTGGAGACAACTCAGTGTCATTTCAGTGTAAAAGTAAAACTGTTTTTATTTTCATATGATAATGCCTAATGAACGCTTTTTATTTTATAACCGAGACACGAAAAAATTCTTAAAGTTGAAAAATTAGTGTTTTATGACATTTTAGCGTTCTTAGGGTACTTCCAAAATGTATTTTATTATTATTTTTTTTTCTATTTTTATCTTATAAATTGAAAAGACAACTTTTCTGCACTATTACAAATTAAAATTAAGAAGTTAATTATTTCGTAATAAAACTTTAAAATGTCGAAAAAAATCAAATTTACTAAGATTTAACATTTCCGCGACATATCAAGACCTTTTCCAATATTTTTATATTTCTAATTTATTTTATCTATACCAAAGGGCAACTTCTCTGAGCTATTACAAATTACAAATCAAAAATTGGTTTTTTCGTTCTACCCTGATGCACAGTACTTTTAACTACTGTTTGTTCTAAAACAATTTACCCTTTTAGGAAGATTTGTTGTGATTGCTTTTTATTTCTTATCTCAATTAACATGCCAATGTTTCTCTGAACTATTTTGAACACTCAGTTTCTCATTCATTCCTTATAAAAATGAAGTTTCAACTATCAATAATCGAAATTAACAAATTGTTAGCAAATATAATATCTAATTATGATTATTAGATGATGTATTAATTGGCAAATATTGGCATACAAGGGTTTTTCTTTCTAATATTAATAAACGGGAATATGAATATATGTAATTTGAAGCCAGGCCATTAGATCTTCAGTAAGCGAATTTAGCATACATGTGCCTTGAACGATATCGATATGCAACTAATAGAGAATTTTTAAATAAATATTAGTTAATGAAAAAAACTGAATATCTTTTGTTGCAATAATTTCAAAAATATTGCAGCGAATATTGTTCCTTCCGACTAAGCACATCGTGGCTCAATGGCTTAATTAGTGGACTCAGCAGCTGCGGGTTCAAATACAAGTGAGGCAATTTGCCACGTGATAATAATAACTCTTGCTTTGATTCTTTTTATGTAAAATTTATGTCAATTAGCAAATGTATGTTATTTATATAAATTTTCTGCGGGCCTTCAAAGTCTGGAAGGTTTCTAAAATTGTAAATAAGTAGTGTCTCAAAGACTAGAGAATGTAATAAAGTCTGGAGAGCGTTAATTTCCATTGGCATTACTAGATTTACCTCAACTACGTGACAATATTAGTATTTTAAATTTTGAAAAAAAATCTTTTAAAGCTACCATTTTAATAGTAATGATAATATATATTTTTTAAAATTATATTCCCTAATTTTCAAAAGCGAATGGAAGGCTTCCTGCTGCATTGAAATGCATACTGTTTTCATTGTTTCATGGAATTTTCAATTTCTTCAAATGCTGACAGGATTCTGTTTAATAACTATGTCAATTATAGGATAAATACAGAAATGAAGCTACAGCATTGTGAAATTTAAAAGATAGGTAAGCTTGGCATTTTCATATTTAACAGGACCTTGAAACTGTTGGACTGGTTTCTTTTAGAAGGATGCATAAATATAGCTTAATTATGATGATTGAATTAACATATCTAAAATATTCACCAGTTAGGTGAATTCCTGGACAAAAAGTAATAAATACTATTATGTATCTAAGATTTATCTGAAATAAAATATAATTAACATTTCACCTGAACCAGCTGATCGATATAATTTATTAGTATTGATTTAGCATTTCTTAAATAAATGTTTCATATTTAAATTTGTAATTAGCTGTGAATTTAAAAATATGTGTATATCTACGTTTGTTTTCCAAAAGGAACGTAACTCCTTGTTTGTGCATAGATATACGCAAAAGAAACATTTTTCTAATTGACACTTTTATACATAGAGAGACAAATAAAAACTTAATCCATTTAACTTTTTATTTTTAATTTCCACAGAATTGAAACGTTTTCAGATCGTTTTTCTCTTCAATGTATTAAAGTCAATATTTAGAAATACTACTGAGGTTAATATTACTTAGGTGGAATAAGTACAGAAATATAAATTAGGCTTTTATCAGATTCTGTGTGATATATTTATGGAAAATGTTGTGCAGAGAAAGTGATTATTTTTTATTTAAAAAAAACTTATATTTAAGTAATTAATAACTAATTTTAAACAATTTATTATTTCTAAGGAATAGATAGATAGATAGATAGACAGATAGACAGACATAAATTATATTTTAAAAGACAAGGAGTAATCAATGATATGCTTAAAAATTTGAAATGATTTAACCCCTTAACATTTTTTTAGCTAACTAATGAGATGACACCTTCTATTTTGGGAATATTTTCTTATTTTGATTCAAATGGAAATCTATAGAATACTTGACTTATCTACGTATTCGAAGTCATTTTACTATTGAATTATAATCGTTATGAACAGTTTATTTTTTGTTTACATCTATCAAAATTCGATAAATCGATGCACTTACGGCATGCGGGCAAACAAGTTAAGTGGTTAAATAATTGGAATCCAATGTAATAATAAATCTAGAAAATAATTTCCTCAAGTAAAATAATAGAAAAGTAAGAATTTTTTTATAATTTCAACACTATATAATATAAAACTGCATATGCCTTCCTAAAGAACTACCCTATTTCAAACACATTTTGTGTCAAAAATAGAGAATTATTTTTTGTAGTTGTAATTCTTCTTTATAAATTACGCAATTCTGAAAATTAAGATCTCGAACAGATTAAATTAAGCTAAAATATTAGCCGATATTTTTATGATATTTCTCGACACTCAGAATGCCAGAAAATATTATATACTGAAATAACACTATTATTAGAATTATATAACGATATATAATGTATAAAGAAAAGATGCAAAAATTTATTCAATTAAATGTTTGAATGACTTGACCTATTATGCGTCGAATATATTCATTTTCCAAATAATACAGGTAAAAGAAAGAAAATTACATTTAAATCTATTATTTAGCGAAATTTCTGTATCTGTAAATATTTTGATCAGAAATTCCTTAAGTCAATCCAAGAAGCGATTATTAGAAGCATACGTAAACACCTCAGACGTCCAAGAATTTTCTAACACCGTCGATGCCCTATTAATGCTGTCCAAAATAATCCGTCCATCGGTGCCTATTTCCATCATGATAAGAGTAATAGTGGCCTGAGTCGATTTCAGTGATTTTGGAATATTATGAATAGAATAATAGAATCTATACAGATAGGGCTTATTTGTTAAGAAAACGCTACAAGTGGATTTTGGTTCCTATTTTTCTTCAATTATTGAAATTTTATTTTCCTATTTAAAATATTGCAACAAAGCCAAAATTTTAATGAATACATTAATAAATATCCTATTATAACACAATACAATAAAAAAATTAAATAACGGAAAAAGAAGTCTGTTACTATAGATATATATTATTTGTAAATGTGGAAATAAAGTTTATTGGTAATTTAATTATTAATTAATAGCCGTCTTTGGCGACCAATAAATTATCAGTTGGTATATTAGTTTGCCGGATTAAGGATAGTTAAAATTTCGATTAAATATGTTGGGCAATAATATCTCAATAGTTTCCATAGCAAAATATTTTTGAATTTATCAATTTGATAAGCCTAAAAGGTATGCCATTAAAAAAACCTTCGCTATTTATTTCCTTGTTCTTTTCCTTATTTTTCAGTTTATATTTTTAGATATTTCAGTCTATATTTTAGAATAATATAAAAATGGAAATGATTTGAATTTCACTTCATAAATATTGGATATAACAATAATATTTTTATGAAATTTAATGAACATTAAAAAATATCTTTGAACTTCTTTAAAATTTTAGATTAATAAGAAAAATATTTCTGTGCTGCAGTAAATTTGGATTTTATCTCTAATAAATTAGAAAAAATGTCACTGATTTTTATTCTGATTTTATTTTTACAAAGTTAAAAGAATAGAATATTTATTATAAAAGAAATGGAGTCAGTTCTTTTAATTGTAATTAATTAAATTTCAATTGCAAGTTTTTAACTTTGAAATCTGTTTGTTACATTTAATTCTGTTGCACAAATTTGAGAAGACGTGACTTAAAACATAAATTAACAAAGCACAGTTCTAATTTTGTAGAAATTTTTGATCAAGTGAAAATATATGTGTAAGACCCGCTCCTCTACTCCCAACGAGGACGATAAGAAAACCTGCTAGGAGAAAAAAGGTCACGGTATCAAAGGGGGCGAACCACAGGAGGGCCGAGGAAGGACGAGCGTGGAACGAGGGCGGTGCGATTCGCCATGAACGAGAGACTAGCTTATTTTTCTTTTCATGTTTTATTTCCTTTTTAATCTCTTGTGAATATGTAAAAATAATATATTAATCCAGAACAAGATTATCTCCTTCGTTCTTTCCAACACAATCCCCACTATTGAGGTAGTCAACAACGAGATGGAGTCGCAACTAGAAAGGCACACGGGAAGGACGAAGGAACTTTACTATATGCTAAAACGTAACTGTAAATAATGTTCACTGGACATTATTTCAAATTATATATGAATAAACATAAAATTATTGGCTGTCGAAATTTAACTAAGAATTTTCAAGCTTCTGAACAGATTTGATGATTAAATTTTACTAAATAAATGCGTCTTAAGTTGTCTATTCTCTGTATTTTCGAATATTTTTCAAATAAGCCTTTAAATTCTGCTATTTTTTTAAATGTTAGAAGGTGTCTAATTATTGAGATATTTCTGAAAAGCGACTGATTAAGAATGATAAAAAAACAAATAAAATGAATTTAATGAATTTTATTAAATTCGTTTAGAAAAAAAAAACATTCAGAATTCTATCAAGACTAAATTTACTAAATTTGTTCAAACCAAAAACAATCTTATAAAAATGAATAATTTCCCCATAATTTCAAAATTGAGTCCCGCTTTAAAAATATAAAATGTCAACTTCCTCAAACTCAATATGAGAGCTTTATATCACTATAGAATTAATTACATTCATCCGAATATAATAAAGAAATTATGGAAATCATAATGCTGATAATAAATGATTGTAGTCGTGCGAATAATTCAGTAATTTTTGATGTTTAGAATATTTAAATTTAATTTGAGCTCCTAGAGAATTAGCACGAAAACTTTTGGTGACTTTCGCTAAAGGCAGAGCTTAATTAATTCAGCCTTCAATTTGTGATTTGACACATTAAGTAATTAATTTTTCTTAAAATAAATATTTTGTTCTTTAAAAAATGAACTAAGCGCTGGATTTCAAAATATTTCAGTTTTATATAAAAGCGCTGCTTTCGTTGTCTGGAGAACCTTCAAAATTTCAACATACATAATACAAAAACGAAAAAAAAAAAACATTCTAGTAGATAATCGTGATGCCATATTTTTACTATTTAAAATATGCTCACAAAATATTCTTGATATTAATTTATTAGTTTTCACAAAAAATTCAGTTTATTCCTTAAATTATTGAAGGCAAAATTTTATTTACTCTTTAAAAATGCTAATTTTAGGAGAAACAGTAGACACAGACGCCTATCTACTGTCCTGGATTCACTTAAACATTTCATTGATTATAATATATATTAGCTCCCTAAAAATATCTGCCATTTTATTTATTTTATAACCAAAAATAGAATAGGTTATTTGACAATTAATGAATAAAGAGAACGAAAAAAATTAAAATGTAAGGGAAAATAAAGGAAAATACCACTAACTTTTGATTTTGTTATGGTATTTACCAGCGAATCTTTTCAAAAAGTAAGTTCTACTACAAAGCAAGAGACGCTGATTAGGCTTAAATCTTTGATTACCTCAGTGGACTTGTCTATGGCAAGTGCCGTAAGAAACAACAATAACATTAATTATTTATATCACACAATTATAATAATATAAACTTGATTTTAATTAAGTTTGCACAAAATTGATTAAGTTTTGCACAAAATAATATATTTTGCTTGGTATCTTAAAACATATATCATCTCCTAATATCTGTAATATAAGTTTGAACAATCATGAGAAAGCTCTATTTTAGTTAGAAATGCAGATAAGATATTTTGCACATTATTAGTTCTAAAATATTAGGAATAAAGGCTTGCTTTTGAAATAATACTCTTCCTACCATATTAAAACTTAATAAAGGCGCTCTAGTTTAAATCGCAGTTGATTAAATCGATTCTATTTGATACCCTCTGGGATTCCCGAACAGCACACAGGCAATCACCATAATTTTCCCATTTGACTTTCTTCGAATATTTTCCTTAGTTTATAATGACATTAAGGGTTAACTAATTTGCTCCATTCTTTGGATGTATTTCAAAAAGACATTCGAGATATATAAATTAATCTTTTAATGAGTTTCGCCCTATCGTATATTAGATCTCAGAGGCAGATTTTAAAAGGAACAATCACTGTTAGGAGGTCCTGATTTCCTAAACTTAGTGTGGATAGTAATTTGAATATATTTATATACTTTTTTCTTTTTCTTATCCAAAGTCATTAAAGAAACAGGGTGGAGCTATAAAAAGACGAATAAAATATTTACTTGGATTAAAGTAATTATTGGACATTTTATGGATGTTTACTTGTTTTCTGCATGGGTTTTGGCTAAAAAGATTTGAAAGGAATTTGTCAGATTTTTTGCGAAACAATATATAAAAATAAAACAAAAAATCGAATTTATGATTAGTTTAAGAATTATTCATTTCTAGTTTATAACAATGTATAGATTCATTTTTCCAAATAATATATAAGTTGCAAAATAATAGCTTGAACCTTTAATGGCATTATATCATAAAAGATAAAACAATTCATTTCATAATCAAACAATTCTTCTTTGATTTTTTAAAACTGGATTGTGTTCTTGTTTGTGTTCTTGTGTTCTTAACACACACACACACACACACGTGTGTGTGTGTGTGTTTAACAACCCATGTTTCATAAGTGTGTTTAAGTGTGTTAAGTGTGTTCATAAGTGTGTTTAAACAACCCATGTTTCATAATTAATATACTTTATCGCACATAAAATTTTCTCTTTTCTATTTTAAATCATTTTGAAATGTATGACCTATAAACATGCTTTGATAATCGAATGAAACTGCAAAATTAGTATTGTAATTATGACAATGGTCGACATTTTGATTGAAATCTTTTAAATTATGACTTCTTATACAAATTCTATAAAATAAAATTCTTGTATTGCACAAACTGTAAAAGGATGCACGCACAGTGAAAACAGTAGCAATTTTGATACAAAAATTAACCAAATGTTTTCTCCAATTTAACTGTATTTTATGCCACAAAGTAAATGTAACAAAGTGAACCACGTTGTTTCATTAAATTAAAAGAAGACCACAAACGCTGAACTGGCAGTCAACAACGCTGTTCTCAATAAAACACTTGAGTAAGGACTCAGCCTCTCCGAGTTAATTCGTTAATCTTCACAAAAGTTCTTCCACGTGCTTCCGATAAAGAATTCTTCTAACTAGTAATGCAAATGGTAATGAAACTCTCCCCTCTTAGATCTTCTCAACCTCTGCTTTGCATCTTATAACAGAATAGGGTGGGCATTCTCGGTTTCACTATGAAATTTCAAGTTTTAGGAGCCACTTAAGGGATCATGAGGCGAATTAAAACAATGAATTTTGTCGCCAAGGTGAACTTAAATGTCGTTTTAATTTTCCAGAAGAAGAGGCAACTATTGAAATGAGGCTAGCACAGAAAACGTTAATGTGTTCGGAAATCAAGGAAAGAGGCAAATAATCTGTGATTAGTATTCGAAGGGGCTCATATATTTAATAAGAATAATTAAAAATCGTTTTTGAAGATATTTATTTAATTAGCACAGAATTCTGATGAAAATATTATCCTAGTAGCAATAAATTCAAATAATTGAAATAAAGATTCTGACCAACATTATCAAACGTTGTCTCAAAGAAGAAAAACAAATTTTGTATTTAAAAATATGAGCATTAAATCTATGAATCAAGAATAATTTAAAGACAATTAGTGCGAATATCAATGCTAAGGATTTGTAACAATTGAAATATTAAAAATGTAACTTGCTAGAAAAGATTATTTTTCTGAAACATGCAAAAAAGACTATTCCCTGTCTTTGCAGTAAAAGCTTGCAATGCATTAAAAAAAGGAAACTGGGTAAAAAATACAATTTTTTTAACGCTAGTATCTTTCTTTTATATTTATTTATTAAAATCGCATACAAATATATGGAAAAAATCATGTAAAAATGTCTATACCCCCAATAATTTCGTAATTAAAGCAGCTGCATCTGTTAAAGCTTTGATTTGGAGGAAAAATAATATTTTCATTTGTATGTATTTATTATTTCAAAAAGAGTGTTATTGATATGTTTGTTTTATCTTTATGTTAATTAGATGCCAAATTCGTATTAGTTTTGAAAATCTACTAAAAATGCGATAATGTCTTAACCCCTTCACATATATTGATCTGTCTGACACGCGCATTGAATGACTGAATTTTTAGTTTCAATCCTGCAACTTAGCAAAAATCAATTAGAAACGCTTTAATACCCCAAATGATCCCTATATTATTTTAAAAAATCAAATTAACAATAAATGACTAAAATAAAATGTATAATCTAATTAGAAAGTTAAATAAATTGAGATGTAAAAGGGTTAAAGTCTGGTTGCTGCTGGATTTTAACACAGATAGATGACGTGAAAAATAGAATAAAGAAAGTTGGCATAGAAACAAGATTCAGATGTTTAAAGACTTATGTAAAGTAGACCTAGGCAAAAATTCAAATATTCCAGCAGATGTTTTGAATGTTGTAAAGTCTGTACATGTAGCAATTCAAGAACAATCTTTGAAAAAAATTAAATAAAAATACAATGATGCGAATCGAGAATATTTTATAGTATATCATATCAACATTTTTTTTTTCTTTTGTTGAGATTTCAATCTTAAAACTAGGTTCTCGGTGCTCTTATATTGCTGTTTTGAAATTAAATAAGGGTAAACATTTAATCTTTTCTGGAAACTTTAAATATTTCTTTTGGGAATATTTTATTGAATGCTTTGGGTTTTAAGTGAAACTAGTAAAACAACTCTATGAAAAGTTAAAGGATAAGTAGGGAAAAAATCGTAGTTGCATTGAAACTGAATACAAAACATATGGCCCTGGGGAATTTTTAATCTTTGACATGTAAATGATATTTATTTACCAGCATTTAAAAAGTTTAAATGCATTTTCTTAAGAACGAATTTTTTTCCTAATTCAATTAAGCGAGAATTTCCATATCTCAAAAATTAATGAAAGCATTTTAATGAAATTTATAATTAGGGCGTATTATATTTTGTACAATGTAATGAAATATGGTTTTAATGTTGAAGGATCAAATAATATTGAAATGTATTTATTATTATTTAATACAAGTTTTGTTGTAAAAAATTCTAAAATTTCATGTATTGTACAGAAAATTTTTATTTTTGAATATAATTCTTGTGTAATAATTAGATACACTCTAAAATATGTTACACGTATAATGCTATAAAGAAAAATAAAAAATTATTAAACAACTTTTTTTGTAAATAATTTCTAATTATTTTTGAAATATTCTCCATTAATTGTTCATTTCCTGACAGGCTTAATACCGAAATTACACTCTCTACTATATTCATTAAATTTCTTTCATATTTTGATTTGAAAAGGAATAAATAAACTGCTATCATTTTATATGCAAAATTAAAATTGCTATTTGGGGTTGTTAAATTCAATGGACTTCTGCACACCAAAACTGGTTTCTAAATTTTAAGATAATTTAAATAAGCAAAGGACACAAAATATCTTTATTCATAAAAAATGATGGACCGTTTAGATACAGCCTGACTACTGCACCAAAAAAAAAGCAAAATGTTAAATGAATACATAAAAACGAAGCTACAACATAATAGCTTACTCTATATGAAAGCTGGATTAAAATCTATTTTATTTTGACTCTATAGCCTGTCACTAGTATGATAACTCAATGAAGTAAACAGTTTTCATAGTAATCCATTATCAATTTTTTAATAATTATTTTTTCTTGTTGAGCTTAATTCCCCATTACTTTGATCATTTGACTTAGGTGGGTTATTTCACATATAACAAATATAAAAAATTCGATGAAGAAATATAAAAGAGAACATTATTTCATTAAAAGAATAAGGAATAAAATTAAAATTAGTCAAAGAAATAAATAAGAAGTTTAGTGATATTTACAAACATCGAATGCTTCAGGGGAATTCTATTTTTTCTGATAAGGAAAATGAAAACATTATTGCATTCAGTAGAAGGTAGAAACAGAAAAAAATTATATATAACGATACATTTTCAAGACTTATAGATTAGTTTGTTTTATGTAAATTACACTAGCGCACATGAAGAAAGTTAATTTATTGAGGGTTTTTTTACTTTACAAATGTGTACCATTTCTAGGAGGTATATGTCATTTACGGCCAGTTGTTCAAACTAGCAAAAAAAAGATACTTTGAAATTAATGTCTCAGATATAATTCTTTGTGAACATGGTGGAAATACAAAGTTAAACTTTTATAACTTAAATACAATATAGAAAATAATGGTCATTAAAACCGAAAAGAGTAAGCAAGCCTACCCAATCAACGTAATAGCACAGCAAGTCTCAACACAAGGAACTACATCGAATGAACTTTTTTATTATGAAAAAAGATGACTGGGAGTTTTTCGTTGCTTCTGAAAGGTTTTACTACATTTTAAATTATAAATGCCCTAAAAAGAAACACATGGTCTCTAGATAATGTTCTATAAAATTTGAGTCATATTAATGATTCATCTAATGTATTTTGAGTTGGAAGCATTGTTACTTTAAGTACCTCTGGAACACAAAATAAGAAGAAAATATCCTCAAAATTTAAATTTCCATTAAAGAGATTACTTGCTGATAAACATGATCAAAATATTTTTTTTAAATTTGAATTGTATTTAATGATCAATATTAATTTTTAATTATAATTATTATATTAATACCCATTTATATAGAAAATAAAGGAAAAATTGTATCTATGATGCTCTTTGAAATTTCATTTGAAAGATTTTTTTTTGCGATTTACAAACATTAATATTCAATTGAGAAAGAACACTATTTGTAAACATGATACTCAATTTGGATTATTTTAATTATTTTATTTCATTTAATTTATGTTCCGGTACATTTTTCTGCCTTTATTCGACATAAATGAGGTCAATATAATTCTGTGGCTAAGTTGGAAAGAATATCAAATGGTGAAGACAAACTGCCAATGGTAGAATTTCAATAAATAGATAACTTTCATAAGCAAAATTTAAAAATCAAGACATGTTAGATAAACTGATTACACTTTAATAAATATATAATCTTAAAAATTTACTTTTTGAATTTGCATATATTTTTTTAACTTTAAAAATATTTAGGATATTAAAATAAATGTTAGTGGATACGTTTCAAATTTTAGGATTGAACAAATATTGAAACTGGCTCCAACGGATGAAATATTGTATTTTTCTTTCAAGATATAAGTGATTTGTAGGATTATAAGATTCTTTCTACAAACGTATAAATATTTTTTCTTCATATTTCTGCAGTATCCGAATCACTGACTTAAAAAAATATCAATGAATCAGTTTAAAAAATATATTAATGAAATAGTGAAATTCTCCATTAATTCCGAATATTTATAGATTGAGCAGAATCTGAAGATCCATTCATAGATTAATTTTTTTGTGTATGTTACTTAATATATCTATATTATACATTATATATATATATATATTCGAAACCACACATGGCTAGCTGGAAATAAAAAATAATGACTTATGTTGATTCTAAAACGGTGATTAAAATTTATGCATGTGCTTCATTTGAAAGGAAAATATTTCATGATGAATAGCAAATAAATAAATGTGAATTTTCTGCATTGTTGAATAAAAAATAGAAAGCATAAAAATAATATTTTTAAGATTGTGCAAATGCCAAAAATGTTTATTTTATATTTAAAATATATTTCAGGAAAACCTGCAGTAAACCCCAATTGTGACAAATAAAATTTCGACGGGAATTTAAAGTAATTGCAAAATAAATGTCATGTCCATGATTTTGTGATATCATAAGTTTTTAATTTTACGATAACTTTAAATTTTAAAATCGCCGTATATGGTTAACCCTTTGCAGTCCGAAAAATAATTAGATGCAAAATTATTAAACCAATGCAATGATTTGTTTGTTGCTATGAAAAATAAATATACATAATTCTTTTAAGTCGAATTTTTTTGAGAAATTAATCTACATCTCTTAACCATTATGTAGGAGTTTTTAACAATTAAACTTGAAAAATAAATAAATAAAAACGTCAACATAAATAAATAAAACTATGCACAAACTTAAATGGTGAGTCAGAGGCACCATCAGAGTGCAAATTTATTAGAGGGAAACATGATATTCTTTTCCGAAATGTTTCCTATATCTTAATTTTTTCTTTTATTGCGTTTTTATCAATCAAATTTGAAAAATAAATAAATGAAATGTCAAAATGAATCACATTCATTTTATGTCGAGGCACACTCGACATCGAACCGCAAAGGGTTAAAGAGGATTATAATATTGTATCTGTTATGAAGTCGTTAAATAACAAATTTGATACCAATTTAATCATTTTCTATCAAATAATTATGGAAAAAGGTTCATATTTCCTTCTGATGCTATGTTTATTGTTACATAAAAATAGAAAAATCAGATACTTGCTAATAATTGATAACATTTCTTAATCATCCCTAAAAGCGATGTTAGTGTAGAGAACCGAATTTCAGAATACTAAATATTCCAAAGCATTCTCACTATCACCAATTTAATAACTAATTTTATATTTAAACACATTAATTTCAATAGTGCGTATAACTTTAAAATGTAGGAAAGATAAGAAAAGAGGGAAAATAATTTATTGATAGCCCATTTGCGTTCCATTTACGTTTATTCACTATCCTGAGTGCACTCAACCGATTTTGTGATAAGTGAGTTACAAAATCTCTACCTTTTTCGAAAGAAAGAAAAGCCTATTTTTTTATCCTTTCTTTCTAGGCTGTGAAAAGAAAGTTTAAATAAAACAACGCGAATTTCAAGATAAACAAAAGAAAATCCCGTGTTTTCCCAGGGAATTACAAAGGCCCTTTTTCTTGATAGATCGTCATTGACTAACACTTCCGCAAACGTTTGCTCAACAATTTATCAAAAAACTTTATTATATTTTTTGGGGTCTTGTCTTTGGTTTGAAAGTTTATTTGCTTCTATATTTTATTGTTTCTGTCCTTTATATTGTGTTTACTTTTTGTATTTGATTTTTATGAGGAAGAGCGTAGAATGAATTGTTTGCTTTTCTTTCTTCTTCTAGGGATTTAACTATTTCCTAAATTGTTTCATTTAAACTTCGAAATAGATTATGTTATCAGAAAGATAATATTAGCTTAGGCTAAAATATAGAAAAATACATCTTAAATGTTAAAGAATATATTTGAATTTTTATTAAATTAAAAGAAGGCAAACACTAAATATTTATTTCAAGTGGCTTTTTATAAAATCTTTGAAATCTAAAAATCTCTAATAAACTTATTATTTTTCAAAGAATGTAGAAAAGGGAAATATGGTAATATTTATTCTGGAATTAAAAAATTAACAATTTTTTTTAACTTAAGAGAAATATTTGTGCATTTTTTTAAAAAAAAATTAAAGCCTAAATCACTGATAGCACAAAAAAATCAACAAATTATTGTAGAATTAATAATATTTAATGGTGATTAATAAGAATAAAATGAAAAAAAAATATTTTAATAATTTAAAAAAGCAAAAAAAAACACCACAAAATCCCTTGCTACTGATACTCTTTTATAATTTGCACATACTTTCATTTTTGAAAAAATAAAAATATTTACCATATTTATTTCTCAATCGTTTTCTAAATCTTAAAATTAAAAAAAAAAACTCTGTGAATTGACCGATTTAGTAAGGCAAACAAAGTTAGTATGTTGCATTAACTAGATTGTATTTTTTAATATAATCATTTAATCCTCTTTTTAACTTTATTTTAACTCTCAATTGACACATTTTTTCTCCATCAATATATTTCCAATTTATTTAATGCAAAACTATAAGAAAATGAAAGTATTTTATGTATTTAAAAAAAAACCTGGTCAAAATGGATAAGGAGTATTTATAAAAAATACACTTTTAAACAGGTTAGATTTAAATATATTTGTTAACTATTACATATGAATGTGTGTCTTTTCAGCCAAAACAATTACTAATTATAGTATTAGCGAGATAAGCGAATTGCGCTTTCGACATAATACCTCAGAAAATACTTATAGTGATTGTGAGGTATTGGAGATGGACAAACAAGATATTTACTTTCCAACAAGAGATTATTACTAAAAATGTATTTCTTGAAAATAATTCTCTTTATTCAGGAGTCTAGTAATAAATAAGATTTAAGCCAGAATTTTAATGAACATTTTTGAAAACAAAAATATATGAATTTCCATAATTAGCACTTCTAAAACAGTAAAAGAAACTAAAAATGTGATTTGAAGAACGGAAATTATGAACTGAAAAGTTTAGCTCTATTAAGATGCAGTGGTTTCGAAATCATATTTTAGAGAAAATAAACAATAAAGACGCTCGCCAATTTAATAATAAATAAATTAATTGATTTTCAGGTATCTACAGAATATTTTATTTATAAGTATTGAGCAGTTCCATATTTACTTCCTAGTATCGACTTTTATGAATCTGCATAATTTAAACACACACTTTCGTTTACTAAAATTTTGAACTTTAACAGAAATAAAAAATAATAGCATAATTATTGCTTTCTATTTCATTCTTAGCTAAAAAGCTTTCACCTTAGGTAAAATCTGATTCATAATATTTTATGTAAAAATTAAAATATCTCAAAATTTTGTTCTAAATTTTAAAATATTTATATAAAAAATAGTAGTTCCAAAAAGTTTAATATATTTTGAAGGAAGTGAATGTAATTAAACTTCTTTTTCAGAGGAAGCATTGCCATATGAAAGGCCTATCGTTATGTATTCATGAAAATACAAATATTGCTTGAAATATGTATCATTTTTCACCTACTCTTTAAGTGTAATATTCAAAAAACCTTTAATGGTTGTGGAATGGATTCCAGTATTAATACTCTTCCAAATTTTTGTGAAAAACAATAACGCAAGACAGAGCTAAATATATATTCAAGTAAATATTGTGTTTGGGGCATTAATGTTCATTGAATTCTCCCTGAATTCGTGACGTTGTTGTGATTGATTAATATCGATTAACTGATTGTTGTTGCTGATTTCTGCAAATGTTTTTCTATCTGTGTTTTTAGAATGATGAAAGACCATTATGCGCAGTTGATCCTGTTGACCTTCTGTGTTGATTATTTGTAATAGTTTATACATTTAAAATTATTTTAGATTTCGGTAATTTTTTCAAATTTTTTATGACTTAATGTAAATAATTTTTGGGAATTATATAAATTATTTGAACAGCTGTATTTAATCAAAATTTCAGAAGAGTTGTAATACACCTTTTTCAGCATTAAACTGGGTTAAACATTCTGAATTCCAATTTTCCTAATTTTATTATGATCAATTTTAATTTACTTGTGTTTATTAAAAATAATAGTTTTTATAGTTAATAATATCTAAACAGTGCAGTAATTATACATCCCATTTTCTTGATAATATTCAATTGTAAGGTAAAAAATTTTAAATTATTATTTTGAAAACTAAAGGTATGAAAAATAAATAAACATTAAACAGTATTACAGAATGGAAATTTGAATTCTTCTCAATAGAATTGTTTTAAAGAAAAATCGAGATTAATAAGAGAGTGATGAGGCTAGAGGTTATAATTAAGAAAGAATCAGCGATTTCCTACTTAAATACACTCCTTAAAAATAATTATTTCTAGAATTTACAATACATAGTAAAATAATTATATATTAAACTTCACAAATGTTCAGAAGTAAAACGAAACATTTAAACTAATATTATAAAATCTAAAGTTATGAAGAATAAGGAGACACTATACAAAATATACAATTTTTGAGTTTGGAAGTGTGGTTTCTAATCAATAGAATAATTTGATTTTTCTTAAAATGAACCGATAATATCCATTATTATTATTCCGTATAATGATGACTGGATGATTAATTCTGATCGCGTGGAAGAATTCGTTAATTCAACTTAATGCTATTAAAACATTAAACATCAGCCTCTTAATCCCAATCAAAATTACACCGTCCATTCCACTTGCCCTTAATTTTACTTACGGTTCTTTAAACACGACCTCAGCTCTTTATTTCTGGCCCATTAGATACACAGAAACTCATTCTCGTTATCCAAATGTTTCGGTTCAATTTACTCATTACTTGAAATATTGTTCAAATAAGAACCTTACATCTTAAAGGAAATATTAATACAAAACTTTGCCTTGTGATGTATTTGAACAGAAGTTAAATTGAATTTCTGAAGA
Source organism: Argiope argentata (assembly GCA_026289955.1). Classification (NCBI taxonomy): domain Eukaryota; kingdom Metazoa; phylum Arthropoda; class Arachnida; order Araneae; family Araneidae; genus Argiope; species Argiope argentata. The sequence goes on along the minus strand of JAOUZG010004540.1, from coordinate 611,756 downwards.
AATCATAATTGTGAATTATTCCGAAACAATGATGCAGAAATAAATATATAATTTATGATAGCCAATTGATTACATTTAATAACTAGCGAAAAATAAGGTGGAGTTATTCTAAATACTGTGAAATTACCATGTATGAGTGATATAAAAAATTGTAAAATTAAAAAGTATCAAGTAATTTGGAAAAATCTAAGTTGATTATCGATTTCTAATTGCGGTGTATATCCATTTCGTTAATTTAATATATTTTTCACATTTAATTGCTTGTTTTTATTTATATTTCTTGCTTATTTCTCAATAAATTATAAGTAATATTTTTCTTTATAATTTATGAGAATTTTCTTTGCTTAGTAGCAATTTTAATCCCTTTTCATTTCTGCATAGATTTAATTTTTATTTCTCTTAACCGTGACAAAATATAACTTGCTCTAATTATTAATTAAATTGTAAAAATTAAAAAAAAATCATACGCTTAAGCACATTTTAAGAGTCAGCAGATTATTAATATTATTTCCCTTTGAATATTATATTGTTTATTTATTTATAAGCATTTTGAAATCATTTAAATATCTTAAACCTATTTACTAATATTTATTTATTACTTCCTGCTTATTTAGAAAACTATTATTATTTCTTTGAATAACCTTTTATAGTTTTGTTTTTTGTAAAATAAGCCCTTCTGATTTTCTGGGCTAAGATATTGAAATAGAGTTTTTATGATGAAGATTTTATTTTGAGTTACAAGGAAATGCTTTCAAATTTACTTATTCTCCTCATCTGAAAAGTCACAAAGTTAAGGTAAAATATTTTAATAAATAATTACTCTCTTTAGAGTCTTTCTTATTGTAAACTGTATCATCATTAATATTCTCCTTTTTACTTGGCTATACTTATTAAAGGTCTCTATAATAATTTCCTCCTTCACCCTTCGGTAATTGTTTGACATAATCATAAATCTAAAATCAAAGGGTATATAATATTTTCTTAAAGGTAATTTAGACACTAAAATATTTCATTTTCGATATCAATTTGCGTATGGAAACTTTGACACTATACAAGAGCGGCATCTTATTCTATATATTATCATGAATTTTATCGATAATAAAAACTTTATTGCTAAAATATCAGTGTCATATAAAATAATTTTATTATTAATCATATATCCACTTAACATTTTTCAAAGTTCCTAAAAGTTCTTTATTTTTTAAATAACTGATTTCACACATGCTTTTATGCTCTAAAGATTTTTTTAATAAAATTAGAATTATATTATCAACCTTTTATTACATATCATAATAGCATATTTTTTTAGGAAATTAAAGAAGAATACAAATGCAGCATCTTCAAGTATTTTTAAAAGCTAAATCAAAACATTATAGAAACACAGTAATTTAAGCAATTTTCTTAAATTCATCAATTTCAATTAGAGAGTGCAATGTTCCCAGCAAACTTGTTTCAAATTCATCTACTCTAATTGCATAATTCACTATTCATTATTCCTAGATCTATCAACCTTACGAAGTCATTTGAAAGTCAAACTATTAATGATAAATACAAGAACAAACGATGAGTTCTGACAAAAAAAATACCCTTCTTATATCAGATTCGTTGAACTGTGGTCAAATTCCCCATCTTTCGATGAATAAATTAGAAAAGATGGAAGCAGAACGTACCATTATTGGAGTAACCAGGCCTTTCATATCAAATTCACAGATCTGTGGTCAAATTTCCCATCTACAAGACATGAATTAGAAAGAATGGAGTCGGGACGTATCATTATCTGACTAACAAGCTATCTTATATCGAATTCACAGAACTGGGGGCAAATTTCACATTCTTCTTCGCATGAATTAGAATTGATGGAATTAGGACATGCCATTATCTTACTAACTGCATTCATCTGAGGTATCCTGAGCTGCTTAATAACCTGGTCTTTCCCATTAACAAGCGAGATGACCATGAGACCCCGATATATCCATAATACCTGAAAGATAGTAAGGCTGGCTCTACTTCCCCATTGAAAGAGTAGTAAAGCTGATGATGCATTATCCCTTTTACCAATAGCTATTTCATCTCATAAATTATCTCTTAACTACAGGCGACGCCGAACAAAATATGTGGCGTTCGATAATTGGATCTGATGGTGGTTAAGAATATACGGATGAGATAATCATAATAAATGATATTTAAAAACTTATTTTTTGGATCATGCATTAAATTATAGAGACAATATTTTTTTTTCCAAATCTCTCGTGAATCATTTGTTTTTAATAATAATACTGTATAATTTTCAAGCTCTTTCATTAAATATAAACTACATATTTCTTCCAGATCAGGAACCCAAGGAGTTTTTTAGCTAAAAGTTACATAATGTAAAGTTTCAGTTAGTAATAAAGGGATGTAAATAATAATAAAAAATATTTGATTTTTGGGCAATTTTCAGTATATTCTAATAAATTTACTCTGTATGTTTATTCAAAAATCCCCTACTTTTTCCATACTATTTATAATATGATAAAACAAAACCTTAACTCCAAAAATTAAGTATCCAATTAGCACACTAATTTTTCTCATTAGTGTGCTAAACGATTTAATTTTTCTCTTTATTTCGCTATAACGATATAAATATATATATATATATGATATTGTGAATTGTTTTTTTAATTCTGTCTAGTTGTTTCCGATGATTTGTGACCTCTATCTGGAAATATAATTTTAATTACCATTAATAATTTGAATGTACTATCGGTGATTGTCTACTAGCTAAAGTTTGATGTTTATTCGAGAATAAATTTTATTCACAAAAATATATAATTCTTCATAATGTTAAATCAAACGAATTCAAATAATATTGTATAAAGCCTTTATTAATAATATTCAGGATATTATGAGAATAGTGATGACAACTACAAATTTTAAAGGATATACAACTTGATATTTACAGATCACATATAAATCATGTATATAAAAAGGAAAATATTTCTTTTTAAATATGCAAAATTATATCCATTGAAATAAGAATTATATAAGCCAGGGTCCTGACACACATGTAGCGCGTCTTCCTCGTAATCTGATTGTCCTGAGTTCGAGTCCCGGTTAAGGCATGGTTGTTCTTCTGTACTCTATCTGTGAGGGTTATGAATGCCCCCCTCTTGTAAAAGGGGGCTGTGCAAGAGACTGTGATGAGTGAGTAGCTAAACCATTCTCTCTGCCGTTTTGGGCGTTATTTCAAAACTAGAGACGGTTATTTGACTTAAAATATGTGATGGCCGTCAGCGCATCAGGGTAAGTACCATTAGTAACAACAATAGAACTTTACAATTTGATACCTAAACTTTCGTTTCACGATTCGGCTAATATTCTATATTAATTCTATTAATGTATGTTACATTAGAATGTCTTACGATTACTTTATTATTAATTAAATACTTTTATGATTATTTGAAAAAATTCCTGAATTTCTTGTATTATACAGTTATTTAAGTGATTAAATTGAACTAATTCATTAACAAATTTAATAGTTTCGAACTATATGCATGTTTTGTATTGGATACGTTCATAAAGTAATGATATTAAAGAAAATAGAATAATTGTGTAAATTAAAATAAATTGTAAGCTAAGAATTTCCTGGTTTAACTCATAATACGCTACTGTTGAGCTAATTAAGATTTTAAGGCATTACTACTGCTCTTGAGAACTTTATCAAATTTGTAATACATTTTCCTCTAAATGAATGAATAACGCTGAATAATGTAGTTTCTTCGAACAGATAAATAATAAAATCTGAAAACATTAAATTCGAAAAATAATAAACTTATATATATATAGATATAATATTATATTATAGATATTATTGTCAACACATTTTCTGCAACTTTTAATAAAAGAAAACCTTTCTTTCAATTTATTTAAATTACTAAAATACCAGGTATACCAAGTTTGAAACTAATTCACTAATGCAAACTGTTTATCTAGAAACTCCTGTAATGCCGTCAGTTTTTTAAAAATAAATTTAGAGATGAAACGTTGGATTTTAAACGAATCTTCCTTGAATTTATTTATTCATCAGTTGAATTTTTAATGAGCAGCACATAGAAAAAAGGCGATAGGAGTTAAATCCAAATTTCAGTCTTAAAAAATCTTAGTTATTTTATGCGTAAAAAAGTAAAAGGAAATAGATTCTCTTAAAATGACATGTTTTATCTCGTTTCTGTAAAGAATTTTCTGGCTTTGTGTAATGAAAATGGCGTATTGCATTAACTTAGGATGAAATATAATATTATGGGAAGGTTGATGCAATTAAATAGTCCTTAATATCCAAGTAGAATATGAAGCAAAAGCTTTTTAGTATACTTTGTGTTGGTAAGGAAAAATACAGGTAAAATAAGTAGACAAGCTACATACTGGTTTTCGCCCAGATATTTGAATTGTTTTTTTTTTTTTTTGGTTTTCCTGAGCTTACATAAGAATTTAATGTAGTTTCTTGTTGGCAGGGGGGAGGGGCTTGTTGTTTCCTAATTTAGAATGTTTAATTTTTTTACGTATTTCAAGAATTTTTTCCTTAATGTTAAATTTTAGTTTTATTTCAAGTTTAAAGAAATTTTGTAAGAATTTACGGTTATCTTCTATCTGGTTTAACTTCTTTCAGCAAAGTCTACGAATCAAATGTTTTTGATGATTGCAAACAAACTAATCTTTGCTTAGTCAAAGTGACTGGATCCTCTAAAGTTACATCTTATTTAGTAATCAGATATAGTTTTACGTGGGAGGTAATCTTCTGTTTCAACCGAATAATGTATTGATAAATCGCACTCAGAGACCATTTTTTTTAGTAAGACCTCAAAGATTAAAAAAAATAATATTTTAAACAATTTAGGAAATAAAATAGATGGATAACTATTATGGAACAAAATATTGACATTACATTAAGCATTTAAAATTTTTTATTTCAATATTATTTCAGATTTTTATTTGTATATTATACTCTAATTATAAACAAATATAACAGTATTCTGTTGTATTTTTTGGAGTGTAGTTACTGGTATTTTAATATCATAAAAATTAATTAAAAAAGAGGAAATAATTTTGTAATAGTGTTTGAAATATTAAATAGCACACTTCGAGACATGTATTACCGAGTAACTACGAAAAACGCTAGGATGGTGAAAAATTGAATATAATTTGTATAAAATACGGATTACCTAATAGTGCATAATAAAGTTGAGTTTCCTTTTGCAGTAGTTCTTTTTCTAGAATATTTATCTTCCAAAAAATATACTGGATTTTTAAGATTATATTCCACTTAAAAGAAATTGTTAAAATAATTTATTCATCAAGGTGTTTAATACAGAAAAATATTTTTCTGATTTAATAGCTTCAAGAAACTATTTTATTCCTTAATATAAATTTTAAATTATTCCATAATATAATTATTTATTCCATAAAATAATTACTTAGTATTTATTTTATTCCATAAATATAATAAATGACTGCTTATAGACTTACGAATTTAATTAAGTTAAAATGTTAAATTATGTTTGTCTCTACCTTATTATCCCATGATGACATTTATCAAAAGAGCTAAAAACCCTATAAGGCTTCTCAGGATGATATATAAAATATTTACTGTTCCAAGAAATGCCAAGTTTGGAAACGCACCTAGCAAATAATCGATGTAGGGAATAAATAATGACAATCAGAAATATTTTAATGTTACTTTTATTTATTACAGTTACAACTGAGACAAACAATCATGATAAACTTTCATCGAAAGAAGTGTGAGAGTGTTTAACTTTCTCACAAAGAAGGCGCATGTTTGCAAATTCACTTCAACCTTGTGTCTGTAATCACATTTTCGAATTACCTTTCGTTCTCATTTGTCCTCATCGACCCTCATTGGCAGTTTTCTTCATGAGGACCAGAAGAAAAATGGAAAATTTCAAGGTTTAGTATATCTCTGAATGAGAGGGGGGATTGAGATAACTGTTGATCGGTATTGATCGTTGAGAATTCACTATCATTTTACTATCCAAAATCAGTAATTAATGAAATATGTGTTCAAATATTAACAACTTAGCATACGAATTTATTTAACTTCCTAATTAGATGACACATACAATATTAAACATTTATTGTTATTTTAATTCCTATAATAATGTAACGAATTTTAAGAAAATGGAAAGTTTCTAACTGATTCTGACATTTTAAATTACTGAATACTTTCACTTGATCGCAGGTTTAAAATTAATAATTCGATAATCCGATGCACGTGTCAGAGACGTCATTGTATGTGAAGTGGTTCATAACGATACCAGTTTAAAATATAAATCTTATATTAAGCCATGCTCTCCTTTCATCAGATTACTTATACTGGTCATTGAAGGCTTTTGGACTTTTCTAATGTGGTAATAAAAGGACTATAATTCAAATGTTGCTAAAGTATGTAGAGATAAATGCAGTATTGTAGGTAATATACAAGGATAATAAGAAATTCTACTAATTGGAAACTGGGAACACTCAAAATTGCTATGGTTTTTTCCATTTATAAGAGAAACCATTTATATTTAAAATAGGTTGTATTTGATTTGAATTGTCAATTATCTAATACACGATATTATTAATTTGATATTCAAACTTTTCATTTCTAATATCATTTAAGACCTCATGATAATGAATCAGCCGATTTATCTTTTAATAAAGATAAGATTGTTCTTCCATTATTTTTCAAAAGAAGCAATGACAATCGTGTTTATAAGGAGATGGTATAAATTAAAGTTCCGATTTAGTCACTGAACCCATTTCTTAAAATATATTTAATAAGGTAATTTCATAATCATATATAAAAGTGTATTATTTTTTCATTAAGGTTTTTTAAAGAAAAATATATTGACATAATATAAGAATTTACATAAAATTATTTTACAATTCAAATGTTTTTATAAATTTTGTTGAAATTTGTCAGTTTTCTCCCCTTTTTATAGAAGTTCTCTCAGCTTCATTTATGTAACAATGAAATGGCCTTTTAAAAGCAGAATTATCTGAATGTAATCTATTTATCTAAATAAAACACACGAAATGATGACATTAGAGGTTTTCTATTCGATTTTCTTTTATAAAATTCCTTTCCAATTCTACAAAATAAAGAAGTTAATAGCTTTAGAATAAAATCATTCTTTTAGATATATAGGGAAAAGGAAACTACAATGCAATCTATTATTCAAATATTTAATAAGCTAACCTAATCGAGCATAACTATGAATAAATAAAGTCTAATGTTTAAATTCCTACCAAAATAAAACAAAAAATACCATTCTGATCTGAATTCAAAGAAAAAGAGTTAAGAATAAAAGTGTTCACTGCATTTTTCAGACAGCCATTAACGAAAGTTTCAAAATAAACCTGAAGATATGGTGATTTACTATCGAAAAATGATTACGAAATTTTCACTCTTTGCTTTACTATCCTAAAAGTTTCGAATATTTATGAGAAATGCTGATTCAAAAGATAAGAGCTGGTAAAGCTATTATAATCTTCCAAACTTTAATAAGTCTTTCTAGAAAATGTTAAGATAAATTACTGCTTTCAGCAATATTCTAATATCGTAAAATGCCATTATGCTTGAATTCATCTACGAAACAAACACCGTGGCAATACGTTTGTTGAGTTTTTAGAAAAGGGCATTATGACAGTATTTTTTTAAATCAAGTCTAATGATTGTTCTTTTGAATTTCAATATAAATTATACAGAATGTAATATTTTTCATTTTTTAGTATGCTAAATGATTTAAAAATAATTTTGTGGATCTTTGCTTACATATATTTCGTGGAAAGTTAAAGTTCGTCTTGAATAAATAAATTATAAAAGAGATAATTTGTAATAAATATGTTGGAAAAATATTAATTGTCTATTACTTAATTGGCTAAATCTTTCAAGAAAAAATGTTAATCACATCCTTTTAAAAAGTATTTCTTTTAAGATTTATTTTTATTGCACTTTATGTTTTCTTTTGTTGTTAATAATTCTGTAAAAATAACATTAATTAATTAAAGCAGAAAATATTTATTTTATAAACGATTAAAATTAAAATAAAAATATTTGTTAAAAAGAATACAAATTAATTTAATTGATTTACTTAACCACAATAAATATAGTAATTAAAGTGACAAATTTTATTTAATGCATATAATATAATAAATGAAATTTCATTAAATGATATTACCAAAGGGAAATGTTGAAAGGTGTTGGGAAAGGTGAATTAATGAAATATATTTATTGAAATTAATTCGTATTTACAATTAAAAAAGATGCAAAAAAGAATTAAAAATAAACAGTTTTTTAAATGAATAAAAAAATTATACGAATTCAAATGTTAAGGTAATATTTAAAATTAACTGAATCAGAATTTTAATGAATTCTATATTCCTACTTTAACATGGTATGTCAGGATATTATTTTTAATTATTGGCAAATTGAGTTAAATTTCCCTTTTTAATGAAATTAACTCATTTTCTGTATGTTTATTCATCTGAATGAGGTTTCAAGAATAATGTTTTTTCTGAAATTGTAATATTTTACGACTTATTGGTTTCTTCTCTATTTTTTTTACTGATTCTATAATTCTAATTTTATAAATTCTCTCTTTCTTTCTAAACTCTTACAAAATAATGAAACAGATATATATTTCCTTCATTTTCAAGAATTAAAATATAAGTTCCACAATTTATATAGTTTTCGGTTCATGTTCATTAGCTACTACATTATCATCAATCATGATTCGTCTTTAACGGGGTGTAAAATTGGAGTATTAGATTTAAAAAAAGGAATAAATATTATAATCATTAACATGTTCAGAAATTGAACCATTTCATAAAAAAGATGAAAATATTAATCATTCTTAAGTACAATTTATTTAATCAATACGTAATAAAATTGAAGTATTATGATGTAGGGGAATAAATTATCTTTTTAAGAAACCCAAGCAAAACAGAATTTTATAATATATGTAGTTGGAATATATTATTATTTGAATACATTTGTCCTTCTCATCTAAAGAAAATATATAAAAAATTATTTTCTTTGACCTTTGCTTTAAAAAAAAACAACTAATAGTAACTTATATTTTGTTAAAATAGAAAAAAAGAATACATTCAATTCCCAAAAACTTAAATATTTAGATATAAACTAGTAATATTAAAAAAAAATTAAAACAAAAAAACCCGGTTAGATAAGTATTCTGGTTTTTTTTTGTCTTGTGTCTACACTAATCACTTTACAAATTAAATTTCATGCTTGCTCTAAAATAAATGATAAATAATAATAATAATACATTAAGATTAATTTAACACTAAGAGAAAGTAACTATTTTAGAATATGCAGATGAGTAAAAAATTTTCACATCTACTTCTTAATAAGAAATATTTCATAATTTTATCTATTTCACTAAAGAATGCAAACTGAAATAATTTGCACATTCTAAATCTAATATTAAAGCAATTATTCCTTAATTTCGAATTCCATTCAGAATTTTATATTAAAATTAAATATTGAAACAATTCTTCTTGAAATCTGAATTCCATTCTAAATTCTAAGCATGAATTAAATTAATTAAAACATTTTTTTTGAAATCTGAATACAATCACAAATTTTAAATGTAATATTGAAGCAATTCCTCTTAAAATTAAATTTTATACCTATTACTAAATATAATATTCAAGTAATTCTTTAAAGCAAAATTCATTCCTAATATTGAATCAATTATTATTTGAAGTAATATTTTTACCTAATAAGGACACAATTATTTTGCAAAGCAATATTCCTTCCTAATATTGAAACAACCATTCTTTAGAAATTTGAGTTCTATAAACATTCCGAATTCTGAAATATAACTGAAGAATAAATTGAATATTCTAAACGATAATGCTTGACCAGAGACATATTTAAAACATGCGAATTCTTCTGACGAAATGAAGGGAATAACAACAAATGCCCTCAGTTCAAGGAAGCTCAATTTGTCTAAGGATGTCGGACGAAAATTTCTCAGGTCACTCCCAGGAGCAATTATCTCCATTAAGCGCATACGCAAACATCGAGTGTGCCTAGGAATTTTCCAGCGCTGTCCATCGATTCCATATTAATGCTGTCCGAAATAATCCTTCGCCTGACTCCTATATTTCGCCCACATTCCAGGATCGGACATCACGTTACTGGTTTAAGTCAGGGGTGGACTGGTGTGTTTCCGACTGGTCGAGTAAATACGCATGGGAATGGAGGTATTTTGTATATTGGTATATACGGAGAAAATTGTAAATATTATATTAATTAAAAAATTAAAATTCAAGATGTTGATTTATCGACAAATTTCCGAATTCCTTATATTCGAAATACATATTTTTGGTAATGTATATTTGCTAGAATAATTGTCAATTTGCCCCTTGATAATTGAAAGCTGATTTGAGGTAAATGGAAACATTTAGGTATAGTCATAGACTCGCTGGTTCCCCACGAAGGCTTTTGGATTAACCATAAAACTAAATAACCGGACCGCCTTGGCAGAAACACTGGCCGGAACTGTCTTTGTGTCTTAATGACTCTCACCGGCCTCAGCACAACCCTCCCCGTGGGAAGTATGTTCCTTCATTGATGGGAGGAGTCCAACCCCTACCAATTAGGGTGCCCACCAGTGGTTGGATCTCGCCACCATACCGGTAGCCTCTCATCCTCAAGTAAATGTAATTCCACGAGGTGCCCCCTGTGGAATTACATTTAGTGTAAGGATTTGAGAGCATATTGGTAAAAGTATTTGAAATTCCGAAACATTTATTTAAGAAAAAGAAGGGATTTACTTTTCTAGTTTGTCAAGTACAACTGAGCTTAATAAAAGCAACACTTACGGAGCTATATAGACAAAATTTGTTATAAATGCTTTGATTCTAAAATTTAAATTACAAATATGTAAATAAATCTGTTAAATACTTGAATTTTTGTCACTTTGTACGTTCGCATGAATGTTATGGCAATAATTTGCAAATGAGAAATTGAAATTTATATTGGAATTCTGTATGTAATCTTATAACTATTATTGTACTTTCGTGTTAAGTTTTGGTTTCAACTATTTGGAAAAAAGATGTCCAAAATATATATTCTCTCAACAGATTCAAAAAATGATAGACACACCCGGGAGATCTATATTTCATGAAATGTGCTTATCAATGCCATCTTATGCAAATTTTATAAATTTTTATGTATCGTAAAGAAAATAATTTGTGAGTATCCAATAAAATTTGCGTGAGAAAAGCAGGACACTTTTACTTTGAATTAAGCGCGATTTTTCCATAGATATAAGGGGTTTTTTCATATCTATGCTGAATAATACTTAAAAAAGAGAATTGTGAAACATAAATATTAATTGAGGCATATGATGTAATGAAAAAGGCAAGAAATTATCATTGATTAATTCTAGATTAATTGCAACTATAAAATTTTTTTCAGGCAAATTCTTTTGTAATTAATCCGCCATTCCTGTTAATTCACTTTAAAACACAGGTATTATCTCCTTTTTGTTTCAAATACAAGAAAAATTCTTTGCAACTCTTAAGATTCTGAATTGCAGATATCATTTTAGCATTAATTGCAGATAGCATAGCATCAAACAAACTATCTTATAAAACAAATATATGCTCAGGCATCATTTGAGTGGTTCCAGAAATTAAATATACATATCGACCCATGAAGAATAATCAGTATTTATATTTATAGACACTGTTAAAAAAAGAGAAGCTTAGTATTGGATATTAAATTTTTTTTATGTTTTTCTTGCAAAGAGAAAATACTAAGTATATATTAATATATTTTTTTTCATATACTTTAACGTTTCATTGGTAAAATAATTAATTTTGAAGCAGAGATGTTAAATCTATTATGGTATAAAAAATTTGAAAGAGAATTTCAAAGACATTTAAACAGTATTTTATTCATATTTTATGTTCTTTAGTTATAATTGAGAAATTATTCACTATTTTTTCGGTTTGAAGAATTAAATTAGTAATAAAAATTATGTTTAAAGCAAAAATCAAAAGGGAAAAAAACTATGAATCCTGCCTCAAGACCTTTTCAAGGGGCCTCCTCAGGCAGGGATTCAAACCAGATATTTTTACTGTGAAATATCTGACAATTCGACAAGTATGATCTCTCGTAACCTGAAAATCCTAGGAAATTAAGGTATTGGGGATAAATTAGTATCACAGAAATAAAAGAACAAAATTTTAAATTTAAGTAGGTTTACACCAAATTGTTTAAAACAACAAAAAGCCATAAAACCAAAAACATCAAAATATGTACAAAAATTAAAATCATACAATTACAAATTATTTTTTAAAAAGTTTGGATCTAAATAGAAATATAGAAATAATTGTCTTTAATTATTTTTTTCTCATGGCAATTTAAAAAAATACTGGCGGAAGCATTTGAAAAAGCTGTATCCATTAGAGTTCCCTTTAATTGTTTATAAAAATTAATTCAATTAGAAAAGTAAATTTCTTAAATATTAAAGTTACATATTTATATCCAGTTATTTTCTGTGATAATTTCTCTATTTAAATATTTGCTAGATATTAAATTATGGACATCTAATAACTTTTCAGGTTGTAAAACAGTGTACAAATTTTAAAAATTCTGATATAAAATACTTAAAGACAATACGTAAGACAAAAATATTTTATGACTTATTTTTGTTAAACTTGGATAATACTAATGCAGTGATTAAGAAATATAAGAAAAGATTATTTGCAAGATTATTGCCCAAAAGATATAATTTTAACTGAAACAAACGGTAATCAATTTAAGGCCAACTATTTAGATTTAAATATAGAAATTTCAAATAATACTTTAATAGGTATGCATGACAAAAGAGATGATTTTAACTTTCAAATAATTAAATTTAGTGAATATCATTCTAAAATTCCACTCTTAATTTTTTTAAAATTTAATATTTTCCTAATTTAACTGGATTAAAAAAATTCGAATACTAAAATATAATATATTGGAACTGCAAAAAATCTCATTAAAAGCTTAGCTACTAATGAATTTCCCCAAAACTATTGCAACATACAAGATTTAATAAGAGAAGGTTTATCTTTTTTCTAATTTTCAAAACTAAAGCAAACCTTCCAGTTTTTTCATTTCGAACTTTATCCCAATAGATGGCGCTTCAATTACTCTTCATAATGACAATATATTCTGACCAAACGTATACAACTTAAAACGTGGCGAATTTAAAGTTAGTTTCACGAGGTTAAAATAAACCGATAGGCTAACGCGCTTCAAACCTTTTTTGAATTATTCTCAATATTGGTATGTGTTTAGATAACATATCCTAATATTTGTGATTTGTTTCATATTCTAATGTTTCTGATTAATATCTTATGGTGTGTGTTTTTCTGGTTTGGTTTGAAACTTTTTCCATATTTCTATTAAGATGCAAAAAGAAAGAAAAAAAAAATGTTTTGAATTAATTTACCAGTAACTGTGTGATTTTAATCTTGGTACATATTTTTTTGGTTTAGTTTTTAGATTTTATGATAATTTGCTGTTTGAAACAATTTTATGAAAACTATTATAGATTAAAAAATTTATTTTTGTATTGTTGTGATACTAATTTATCGCCGGATTTCTGGCACAGAGGTAGAGCGCCTTCCTCGTGTCCTGGGATTCCCGGGTTCTAGTCCAGGTTCGGGCATGGCTGCTCCCTTGTGTATTTCTTCTGTACAGCCGGCCACCCCACCATCAGTGAACGTTGCAGTATCGACAGGATTATTATCTCTTGTGTACTATCTGTGAGATGGGTGACTGAGCCATCCCGTAAAATGGAGTTGTGTGAACGACTGTAATGAAGGTGAATCTAAAGTCGTCCTCTTGCCCTAGTTGGCACTACTTGAAGCAAGAGACGCATTCCTTCGGCTTAAAATCTCCGGAGCTTGTCTATGGTAACTGACAAAAATAAAAAAAACACTAATTCATCTCCAAAACCTCAATGTGCTACGATTTTCGAGTCCCGAGGGGTCATTTTTTGACGAATTGTCAGACCCCTCACAGAAAAAATAATCCTTGGTTTGAATCCTTGCCTGAGAGTGACCCTTGAAAAGGTCTTCAGGCCGGATTCTTTTTTTTCCTTTTGATTTCTAATTTAAGCTTAATTCTTATGGCTAATTTAATTTAATTTGTGTTCTAGTTGTTGCAGCATTAGCGCTCTCTAAATACACTGTATACTTTAACCACTTATCTGTTTTATTTACTTTACTATCTAGTAAGATGATACCTTCTGTTTAAGGTATATTTTCTTAGTTTGATTAAAATCTATTAAATCAAATCTATTAAATATTTGATTTATCAATGTATTTGAAGTAATTTTAATATTCAACTATAATCTTTATGAACGGTTTATTTTTTTGCGTACAACTATCAAAATTCGATTTAAAAAATGCACGTATGGTATATAGGCAAAACAGTTAAGTGGTTAATATTTTGGTTCAAAAATTTGTTTAGGTTTCTTCCATTTTGTTTATCTTTGATATGATAGTTACTTCGTTTTGAAGAGGCATTAATGGCATCAAATACCACTGACCAGTACATTAATGAAGTTCACAATAGAACATGAATAAAAAAAATGATGTATTGCATGTTATGCTTTTGATTCCGCAAATATTTTCAAATAGCAATTAAAAGTAATAAAAATTGCCTTGTCTTATATCTCTATTTATTAAAATATTTTCTTTAAGAAGCTGCTTTTTAACTAAGTTATCTTAAACCACTGATATCGAAACAGCAGTGAAGAGGATTATAAAGTTGTCAGAATTCAAATGGCACATTTCTGTAGAATTTTTTGTTGTATTGTTTGGTAATTGCAAACTCAGACAAACTCGCTGAGGTTAGACAACGATTTAAGTCTAATTAGCGTCTTTTTTTAGCAGCACCAACTCGGACCAAGAGTACAAATTTTTTGCTACTCACTCATCACATTCAGTTGCACAACCCCTAATAGAGGAGAACACCCACCTTACAGATAGAACACAAGTGAACTACCTTGCCCAAACAGAGACTCGGACTCGGAAAGCCCACCTCACTGAGAAAAAAGCGCTAACCCTATGCCAGGAGGCGGCAAGGACATTCTTCTATCTACATCAAATTTTGATTCTCCGGTAAGATACATTGTTTTTTATATATTACTGAATTTAGCTTCTTGAAGCGTTCTCGCTTCTTCCTAAAACTTGTGTATGTCTAAGGAGCATTTATTTCCTAAATATTTGCATGCAATTGAAATCGAGCTTGAGCTTAATTTTGCAATTAAAAATAGATTCGAAATACAATGGGAAAGCGCCCAAAGCAAAGCATGAAATTTTTATACTTCAATTTTTCAAAATGAAATGTTTTGCAATAGGTTTAGAAGCAATTTTAATCAGCAAGTTATACAACAAACTGCTGTAATTTAATTTTACTTAACAAACCATAAACACAAACGTACTGATTTATCACATTTACAGAAATTTTAAGATAGTTTAAACTTATTTATTTAATGAGAATTAATTTTTTCTCTTAATGAAGACTTTTTTTAATAATTATTTAAATTAATTTAGAAATATCAATGAAATCTTGTTATGTAAAACCTATTATATTCGTTGTTAATGCTTATGATTTCATGAGGATAATTAAAAGTATAAAACCGAAAATAATGTTAAAAAATGAAAATATTTAACAATTATATAAGAAACTAAAAGCAATGTTTAAAATTCTTTTCACCGTATTAAAATTTATTTTTCATGCTCTCACTGAGTTCTATACATTTTTCATCCTTCAATCATTTATTTTCTACAATAACTTTTACTCATATGTTAAAATTGAAAACAATTTCATTAAAATTTAATGAAATTTTAATGACAAATTATCCTTAAAATTTATTTATACTTATTTAAGATTTCAAAAATAATAAAACCATTAGAGTAGCCTTAATATAAAAACCTTTATGAACTAATAAAATAAGACATTTATAAGTGAATCTAATTCACAAAAACAGTTACTGTCACAAATATTATATGAACTTAATAGTTAAGCATGCTAATAAATACTATGTGCACATGGACGTAGAAAATACGTAATTATTTATAAATATAAAGGAACTTTCAAATTATTTTCAAATTAATTTAAATTTAAAGTTTAAAGGACCTAGATACTTCACAGTAACTAATCAATTATGAAACTCCTTTGATTAAATTAGCACTTCGGAAGATATTGGTGCACACTGTATCTTGGATATATAAAAGTTTTATGTAGTAATGATTATGAGTTCATTAAGATAACGATCATCTATAAGTTTAGAGTGTTACAATTTAGCTTGAGTTTAATTTGCCAAGAATTTTTACTAGGCTTATATCAGCACTCCGGTTTAAGTAACTATATGATGCCCTTCTGCCCATAAAATTACAATATGCTTCAATAGGCCTGGAGAATATTCCATTGTAATTAATAATTGCTAATAATATCATAACTATTCATAACATAATTAAATATAAAATATACAAATCTTTGGAGAAATTTTGATGTCGTAGTTTTTGACAGTAAATTTTGTTAATAAATTATGTAATAGTGTTACAACAATATGATATGAGTGCAGATATCTCCAGATATTTTATATAATAATAGGCATATGTATTAAATAAGTTCTCATATCACAATGGGATTTACATAGTATAGGAATGATATATTTTTATTGTTATTATATTCAAAATTCATATTGACTACTAATGATTGCATGCTATTTTGAATGTAATATTTTCTTATTTATTGCTATATGCAATTTACTGATAATCGAAGCAATTTACTAAAACAAAATGTTGTATAGTTAGATACTTCAGTGTAAAATATAAAAAAAAAAACGTTTACAAATCCTATTCAGCTTCAGATTCAGATTCAAATTCAAATTCAAATTCAGCTTGTTTTCCCCCACGCCAATTAGTTTGGGTTTTGAGCCGATTATTTTAAACGTCTTTGTTTATTTTATTTGTGTTTGAAGCATTTAAAATTAAACATTGTTATTAACCAATTTTTCGGGTTCATTTTTAAGTATTTCAGAATTGAAGTAGCACACAATAAAAAAAACTAAAAATTTCATATATGTATTGTGTTAACCCAACTGGCTTAGAAAATTTATGCCTATTGCTTTGCCTCAATTGGCGTTGAAAATTGAAAGCTAGTATAATATTCTGATAGATTATTTATATTAAGTGTAATTATTAGACCGGGACAGCATGGGTGGCAGGGAGTTGACTTCGAATCACTTCAGCTGGAAGTTCGAACCAACCAGCCGAAGACGGTGCTTGTGTGCGTGCGCGAGGTGGAGCTAAATCTGTCGTGGTCTCAAAGTCCTCCATGTCGAGAATAATCCACTTAAGGTACTGGATCAGAGATTATCGTTCTCTATTCCAAATCTAAATTATGATCTGTGGATGGATGGATGGATGAATGAAATGCATGAATGAACTCCGCTGCGTAAAAAGGGTCTGTGATGTACGTAAACTAGAAATTAGACTACTGCCTTCGAGTCCTCTGTTGTCCATACCATCAGAAGCTATTGCACTCCTTCGTCCGTTGTATAACGGAACACGAGAACAACAACAATAGAAATTATTTAATAAAAATAACTGAAATAAAAATTTTCTTTGTCATTAGTAGGCATTGATTTAGTTTTTTATATTAATTGTTATTAGATTAGAATGATAACATAATTGATGAAATGAACATTAAAAATTCGTTTAATTTCATTAATTACAATATATAACCAGCTGATAAAAATTTCAAATACTTTTATATACAACACATAAGACATGTTGATAAAATAAATATTGCATTAATTGTAACGTGAAATTTTCAAAACGCTTGAGATTCCGCCTCCAATTGGAATTAAACATTATTCCAGTTTCTGACGCTTTGCCTAATCTCTCAAAACTTCAAATTAGGAAAATTAACCGCTCAAGACCTTCAACGTTTTGGTAAGCATTCTCATCTCTCCGAGCTGAAACTCGTTTTCGACCTTGTTGTGCATAATCGGTGATACGGATGATTCACTTTGCTAAGATGCGTGATGGTAGAAATGTTAATCGGATCTAGAAGGCATTGATGTGAAGTATTTAGCATAGAATAATTAATGTCAACGCTAACTCAAACTAATCTATAAATTCCGTTTAATTATTTCGCTCTTAAACTATTGGTAGTTAAAATTAGATCGTTGAAATTGTTTTGGGACTTAAATCAGGCTATCAAAAGCCATAATTAGACTTAACTCATGTAACTGAATGAATTATAGTAAAATTATTAGAGAATTATTAAAAACTGATTTCGTTTAATATATAGTGGACACTTTAAATATTATCGTAGTTTCGAAACGAAAATTGTACATTAATATTGTGAAATATATAATTTATTATAAAATAAATAAAGAAAAAATTACTAAAAAACTGTAAAATGTTTCATTTAATAATATATAATAGCTGAATTAATATTTCGACTTTTGATATAAAAATTATATTTTGCATCTTTTTTGCACCGAAATAATTTCTTATTTTGTACTTTTTTTATTGCTTTAATTCGTTTCGTTACTCAATCAGAAAACTACTAAAATAATACTATCACTAATTTTGAAGGTAATTGCATAAACAATACATATTTGCGTTCAGTAAAAATAATTTCTTTACTGTTTCAATAATTTTTAAAGCTTCATGAAAAAGTTGTGCTTATAAAATTTATATATGCTCACTACGATTTAAAAAAAACTCATAAGATTAAAGATTTAAATGTCAGTCCTAAGCTTTTTCGAAGAAAATGTTCAAATTCATAAAGATTTCATTGTACAATTTTAACCAAAACTTATTACAAT
Organism: Argiope argentata; assembly: GCA_026289955.1. Classification (NCBI taxonomy): domain Eukaryota; kingdom Metazoa; phylum Arthropoda; class Arachnida; order Araneae; family Araneidae; genus Argiope; species Argiope argentata. The sequence continues at coordinate 592,839 of JAOUZG010004540.1, read as the reverse complement.
GCTTTTAAAAAAAAGTACGTAGAAACTAATATGATGCTTTCAAAAATGATACAAACTATAATAGAAATATGCGAAAAATAGTAGAGGTTTTATAAAACTTAAGAAAATATAGCAGTATTCTGCTGATATTAATATGAGCAGATTTCACGATGCATTTTCATTTAATTCATACCTAACGAGAGATATTTTTGTCTATTGAATATTAAATCCTTATTTTTTGAAAGTACCATGACAAATTTTTGAGTTGATGAATTAAGGGTCTGATTCTGATCAATTATTATAATTAATTAATAAACATAAGAATAGAACTATATTTCCTTTACTTCAATAAAAATTTACAGAGTAACTTTTACTTATAGATTGCTAATTTTAATTTTGTCACATTAAAATTCATAAACTACTTATGTTTGGAAAAAGATAAGTAATATTAATATCATTCACTGATACATGAATTTGTATATCTGGAATTTTTGAAAATCCTTATATGTTCAAAAACAAAATTCATGTTCTGGATGTAAATTTTGCTGTTCTTTGAATTATATATTTTTCAGACTAAAGCGATAGCCTTGCTGATATATTAAACATAAATATTTCGCATACATTTCCATTAAAAGTTAATAAAAAAAGAAGCATTTAACTGCATTATGAAGTATTTGAATGTAAAGAAATGTTGAAATTAAAATTCGCAACACAATTGATCCCTTTCAACTCCTATTTGATGAGAAAACAGAGAACAATAATAATTTGTATTGATTTGTCTTCAAATATTTGCTTGAATATAAGATTTTTTTTTTTGTTTTAGCATTCAGCAATTATCTTTTCCGAGATATTTTAATTATACAATCATTAGCATTATGTTATAGGAAAACGATAAATTGTGTTTATATAAATGTCAGAAACTTAAGATGGTTTTTCAAATGGTCTAAATATTTTAATGATATAGATACTAACAGCATGTACAAGATTTTATCTTTTAATTCTTTGTTTCCTTTGAATATTAAAAACTATAGCTGCTTTCAAAGAAGTTTAGAACATTTTTTTGAAATAGAAAATAAACCATCATTTTTGCAAGATGTAAAAAAATGAATTCCTTTTTATGACACCAATAATATTTTTAATTGTCATATATAACATTTTTGTTGAGGGAATAAATTAAAAATTTTAAGAAATATAATAGATAAATTTAATATTTTTTAAAATTAAAATGGGCAATTGAGTTCATTTGCTTGTTATAGATCATTTAGTAGAGAATTGTTTTCAGATGACTTTTATGAAGATTTAAGAAAAATGTGATTTGATAAATTTGCCAAATATACAGGCACATTTTATAATCGTTAATGTTTAGTAAAGAAAGAAAAAATCCCATAACATGTAGCTCCTTTTTAAGGGCCCTTTTAACATATTTTTCCCTTAAATACAAATATTGTTTCACATGTACCATTTAAAATTGAATGATAAATTTTATTTTGTCTGAATTATAAGAATTAGAAAATGCTTTTTTAAATATATTTTCTTTTCTGATATCTACTAATCAATTATTTATTAACAATTTAAGCTTTAAAACTCCTTATTGTTATTTTCATAAAAATATCACTTTCAATGCCTAACAATAATTAAAAAATAAGAAATGTATACCAAACACTGATGCTAATATTGCTTTCTGAACTTGAATTAGAATTGGTAGTTATGTAAACTTTCAAAACTGCACATGCGTGAGAGAAAAATCCTAATAGAGATTTATATCATCTACTTTTTCTTTTGATTGACATTTCCTCCAATGCTAATGCAACCTTTTTTTAAATTACCATATCGATGTCTTCTGATGTCTGTTGCTGTGCAAAATAAAAGTTATTGATGCTGATTATGTATAAACAAAACAAAAATTGTTCATATTGACGATGTGTAAAATACAATAACATTTGTTGATGCTGATGTTATATAAAATAATATAAAATTGAAAATGTATAAAATAAAAATAAATGTCTCAAATATTTTACGGTCTTTTTTAATAATCTAACATTATTTTTCTGATTCTGAAAACGTAATGCTTTATAATATATAAGAATAAATTTGTTATTTGTATAAAGTTGGGGATCTATGCTCTGAAAATTGTAAAATAAAATTAAAAAAATTTAATTAAAGAATATCTTTTTGATACAGTTGGATAATCTTATTAATATAGTGTTAGTGCAATACAACATATACTTGTTTTACTAACCATGGTGGGAAACTATATGTTTATAAACAGCACATTAAATTTCCTTTGTGATAGAAATACGTTTTTAAAGCCAAATATAAGATGTTCTGTAGACCATCTAAGAGCAGAACATCGCTAATTACTTCTTGCCTGAGTAATTTTAACGATCTATGCCCGAAGCAATTAAGTCAAACCACAGATTAAACAAGTAATTCTCAACAAGTAATTTTCTGTTAATGAAAATTGAGATGAAAAGCGTAGGCGTTTCTATCTAAGCCAAACTTCAATCTTCATTAAAAGCTTCCGTGTGATCGGAGAAAGTGTAGCAGCAGAAGTTCTAAAATAATGCCAACAAGGCAAAAGTTACCAAACTCTTCGTACAGAGGATTTTCTGGATCACCAAAGCCTCCAAAGAAAATTTACTTCAGCATAAATAGCTTTACCGTTAAAAGTTAAAAGTGCATTTACTCTTTAAAAGAGATTGCAGTACTTACTCATTGCTACATATGTTTATAAATAACTATTATTTATTCAGATTCTTGAAATTGAATGAAAATGGACCTCACTGTCTCTTTAATCAACGACTACTTTATATTCATCTCGAATTAATGATTGGGAATCAAGTATTAGTTATAAAAATATTTTTGATGGAAAATTAGTTATTTATTGTAACATAATTAATGCATCAATTACTTTCCAATAAGAAAAATCCTTATTTGCAATTTGTTAAACATGCTTTCACATTTGGAATTATTTAATTGAATCAGTGCATATTTGCGTTTAAATTTTCATGATTATATTTTTACTCACATCTCATATATGCATTTTAAAGCTCTATAAATCCCCTTCATTTTCAGGGGTTCTATATCAAAATGCTCTGAGTATGCTAATATTGGTGAAAAATGATAAAATATGCCCAATATACAAAAAGGAAAATAAGAAAATAGCTTTATAGAAATATTAAATGAGCTGTGTAAGAATGGAAATATAAATTTAACTAAACCGAATTTATCTAAAATTAAGATGATATATTTTCCCCTTTCTAAAAAATTATAGAAATTTGAATTAATTTCCTTAATTATACTACTTAATGAGTTGTAGTGTGTAGAATTTTTATCTAAAATTAAGATAAGAAGAATTACTTAATTCTAAACGAGTTACAGAAAATCAAGGACCTTGAATTTACGCATTTCTCACATGATTATTTCATTAATTTTCAATGGAAATTATCTCTGAATAAAATTAAATTTTAAATAAAAAATTATATTGATCACATATTTTTTATTTAGCATTAAAGTAATTTCATTTTTCTATAGGACAATGACCCCAAATACATTGCTCATAATTTCAAAATGTTGTGTCTATTTCTTTGTAAATAGTAGTCACTCACATCACCACAGTAACACCGACATCCATGCCTTTGAATATCTGTAGTTCACTCTCCAAATAGGAATTCAAAAAATTTTCTCGATTTTTTTGAAGCTGAAATCTATGTAAGTTTCATTAAAATGGGTATAATTTTTTTTGTTGCTTAATGGGTTTTTTTGTCTGTGGATTTTCTCCACTTTTTTTATTAAATAAAACCACTCTTTATATGCCCTCCCGATAATGTGTTATTTATTTTTGAAATTCGAATTAATCAAGCAAAAGTAAGGTGTACTCTGTATATATATATATAAATAATGAAAAACATTTAAATGATTTGTTGAGAATAAATAGCAGACTCGTGGCCGAAATCATAGAGAATACAGGTTGAATTTTTAAGTTCTTTTTATTCCATCACGGGAGCAGGCATTATTTACAAGCGAAAGCGACGAGCACAACACAAAACGATACAACAACGGAGTTCACAAAAGCTAAGTGTACAAAAAGGGACGGGAAATCATGATCCCTGGTTTTAAATACCAAGACTTTGATAGGGATAAATATTCTTTATAGAGCTTATAAACTTGGATATCAGTGGGATTTTCCATGTCTCACGCATAAGAGGTAAGGGAAACACAGCGATCTTTTTAAATGTATTTTGTTTAGATCAGCAATTTTCATCTCTCCCACGGCGTGTGAGAAAGTAACAGGCGTCTAGCTGTTTCAGCAATTTTACACAGCTTCTCTTGAATTAATTAACTAGAGCGAGTGGAATGGATCAGGAAATAAGAGAATATTTTAGAATGTTATTACTATGGGCTAAATTAAGATAGGACTTTGGAAATTAATTAGGATTAAAACTAAGAGTTTATATATATATATATATATATATATATATATATATATATATATATAT
>JAOUZG010004540.1:557294-588351 GCA_026289955.1 Argiope argentata | reverse complement strand
TATATATATATATATATATATATATATATATATATATATATATATATATATATATATATATATATATAATATAGATAGAGAGGGGGGTTTGTGATTGCTTATTCTATCAAATAATTACTTAGTTCATAATTACATTATTGCAGCATTTAAAGCTTATTCAATATTAAAATTAGAATGTTGACTTCACGCTATTCGAATCATATTCCAATCTAGGTTTTTACCTGAAGAGAAAAAAAATATTTATTTACAATTCATCTGTCGTTAAAAAAGAAGTTCAAATTGATATTTGAGAGGCTTATTTGTGAAATGACCTCTGATTCGGAATTATAAAAACATTTCAAGTAAAATAGCCAAAATATCTGTTTTGTATTATTTTGATACTTTATAAAATATTTCCAAATGAGAAATTTGTAAAAAATTAAAATCCTTTGTAGTAAAGTTTAAAAATAATTGAAACTATTTTTAAACATATATTAATTTTATTATTGAAATGGCATTTCATAGATAAATATAAATAACTATGACCCAAATAATAAACCAGCTATTAATTTTTAATATAAAATTAAATTTAGAAATTAGTAATCACAAATTAATAGAAACCAGAAATAAATTTTAATGCATGCATTTTTTATTAATGATAAATAACTATGCTTACTATTATTTTTTAATTTTCCTTGATTATGAATGTCACTAACGTTACCAATTTTATATAGGAAAATAAAATAGGAAGAGTACTTTTCTTAAAAAATTTATTTTCTTGTTTCGAAAAAAGTAATATTTGCTTTCTGCAGGAGTACTGTGTACTGTTTAAAAATGTCTTTTTGTTTTGCTTTTTTCACATAGTGTGAAAAATGACATCGTGTAAACTTTTTTTTAAAAAAAGACAAAATTTGAAAACCGGTAATTTGATTTAACAAATAATGGAAATTCAAAAAATGATGGAAAAAAGTTTATTATATTACAGGTAAAAAATAAGAATTTGCATTTATTAAAGCATGTCGTTTTTCTTCAAATGACAGTCCATTAATTGTTGCTTCTCTGTTGTATGCATCATCGCCTGATTCATGTCATGTTCCTTATGGTCATATCAATGATTAATGCATCGTTGTAATGAGATTCAGAATTGACATTATTATTTCAAAGAATTAAATAAATATACAATTACTTTAATTACTAACATATTTATAATTATATAAAAGTTAGAGTGCAAATGTAGAAATTGCCAAATCCAGAATGCTGCCTTTTAACTTGATAAATCATAAGTGAAATAAAACATAATAAATAAACATAACATAAACATATATTAATGGAATCAGACCCTGTTTTTTAGCATTATTTTTGAATGTTTATATATATCCCCTTACACAACTACAAATATTCTGGAACAAAGTAAATTTTATTTTTAGAAATCAAGATCAGATTCCGCCTTAACAAATTAAAATTAAAACTGAGTTAATAGCAAAGATTAATAATACAATTATTAATATCTGATAATAATTGAAGAAATTATTTTGCTATCAAAAATGCATCGGTTCAAATTTTCAGAAATTGAGATCCGGAAATCAAATTTTTAGAAGTTTCAAGAAGCAAATGAAAAAAAATATATATATATAACAATATCAGCTCCTTTTAAAGATGAAGTAAATAAAATCAAGTAAGTTTATGTGGATTCTAATAATATTCCTTTTTTATATTTAACTTAATATGATTATCACATAAGAAAGATAATTTTGCTTTAAACTTTAGTTTCTGCATAATTTTAAAATGCCAGCTCAGTGTCATTGTCGTCATCTGACCATAGTTTAAAATTGCGAGATTCGTCAGAAAATAGCCTTAGTGTTGCTTTACAATGGGGCGTTAATATAAATAAAATAAAAAGGGAAAAGCCTTCCACTAAATGTATGCAAATAATGTAAGTTTTCAACATTTTGTGTGTGTGTGTGTGTGTGTGTGTGTGTGTGTGTATGTGTGTATGAGTTTTCAATGCAATATATATTGGATCTCATTTTTCTTTTTATTCTTAAGCATATACGATAATGCTTCAAGGGAATGCATAGAAGAAAAGGAGATGTTCATCCGTTTGAAGTATTCTTTATATTTCGCTCTGACTATATATATATATATATATATATATATATATATATATATGAATTGTATTTTTACTAATTTAAAGTTCATATTCATATTTAAAATTGCAGTTCATTCAAAATTTAAATAATTACATAAATTTAGCCAAAAGTACTTACAAAATGCTTATACATTCTTTATTATTTTAATATTAAAAAATCTTTACAAATCCATACAACTTCTTTATGTTTTTGCCAAATGGAATTAAAATATTTTGCAAGATAATAATATTATACAAAAATAATAATATTAGCCAGTAACTCCGAAAAAACAACAAATGCTTTATCTTACCAAAATAACCTTCTAAACCTAATGGAAATCATTAAAGAAGTCCAAACTTAAATCTTTAGGAATTAAATCGCATCCATTCGATACCCTCTGAAAATTTCGAACTGCATTTGCAATCACCATAATTTTCCCATTTTACTTTCTTCGAATATTTTCCGCAGTTTATAATGGCATTACGGCCAAACTAATTTGCTCCATTCTCCAACTTTGCTTCAAAAGGCGTTCAAGATCTGTAAATCATTCTCTGAATGAGTTTCGCGTCAACGTATTTTCCCACTGCGAGTCAGAAAATAAAATTTAAACAGATTTCTATCGCTGTTTAGAGCCACCGATTTCTGGAATTCGATGCTGATAGTCCATCTGCAGTTTCTTCTTTTCGAGGCGAGTAGTTTTAAAACAGCTCGAATGGCTCGTAAAACAGGAGTGAGGTGATTATTTATTTTCAGAGCGCCAGATTCGTGATAGGTTTTACTGAGATTTCTTTGTTTCTCGGTATCGACATTTGTTCGACTTCAGATTAAGGAAACGTTTTTACTCTTTAATATGCAAAAAGCGTTTTGTAAATTCCTCATTTATAACATTAATTAGAATATATATGTAATGGTAGTTTAAACTCTAATTTTCATTGTAATTAATTTCTAAAGTTATGTCTTAATTTAGTTCATAGAAACTTCATTCTAAAATGTTTTATTATTTCCTTATTCCTTCCCCTTTCTCTATTGAATAATTCAAAGGAAGTATATAAATCAGGGGTTCTCAAAAGGAGGATCACTAGGTATGGAAGAAATGTTTAAAGAAAATTAATTTATTGTTATAGTTTTCATTAAAAATGAGAACGCATAAAGCTTTTATTACACATACAAGTTGGTTTTTGTGTTCTAATAGTTAATGAGATACATGAGCTTATTTGGAACTAACCACTTTTTTAATGTCTGGAATGAGATTTGTAACTTACACGTCATTTTCTAGTGCCAAACGATTTCTTGATTTTGTTTTTAAATTTATCATTATGGAGAATCCTTGTTGACAGTTGTAATGTGTAGAAAATGGCATCAAAGTTTTAACGCAGTTGTGGACATCTCTAGGTATTCCGTTTTAACGTTTCTAAATGTGTTGATATAAGCTGTGTTAAAAATTACCTTAGCTGACTGATCACTTAAAATCTCTATTAGTTGATCATGATGAAGGGCACTTAGCTCAACTTTTGTCACGGCTTGCTCACTGAAAGGGTTGACTATCCTCACAATCCCATTTATATCCTCAACAGGAATGTATGTAATCAGTTAAATGTTCAAAGTTTCGAGATGATATGACACTAGTAAGGAGAAAGATGAAGTGTCAAGGGAGGTGGCGCCAGTACCCGACACATACTCCACAAACTCTTGAGTACGTCTAAAAGTTTTGAAATCTATGTCTAAACTTCAGATAGAGTTAAAAATTTTGAGGGTCGCCAAAATAATTAGTCTAAAAAGGGGTTCGCAATGTCTAAACGTTTGATAACCCCTGATCTAAATGATGATTAATTGAGTCTACGTGTCCAGTGGTAATTAATCTCTTATATAACTAGAGTCTTTAAAAAAATCCTCCGTTTTCCTTCAACATAAAGTATATGCGTTTAACTTCCCTCGGAAATCTACACGTGTAGGATTTATGAGAATAACGTTGTATATAAGACCAGAGAGAAATGTTTTGCCCATCTTACCCTTTTTATGCAATTTCACTTCTTGTTTTTATTGGGCTACGCTGCCACGATTCTGAAACTTGCTTAATTAAAATAAAATGAAAATTAATATGGCTTATGTTATACACACACACACACATACACAGATATATATATATATATATATATATATATATATATATATATTATAATATTTAGTAGAAACCAATCGCTAAAATTGTAACAAATCGTTTCGTACAATAATAAAAATGAAAATAAATAAATAAAATAACAAAAGTGTTTCTAATCAGAACTAAAATATTATTTATGGAATTCAAAGCATTGGAATATACCTTAGAAATTGTATCACAATTAATATAAAAAAATCGAATTGCTGAGATCAAATGATTTTCTAAGCGAAATAAATATTTATAGTATGAAATAAATTTGGAAGATCAATAATATTAAGAATATATTCAGCATCATGTATGTTATATATTTTGATTATAAAAAGTATTTTTAATATATATTATTGACTATTAAATATATTTCATAATTTATATTTGAATATTCAAAATATATATTATTAAATATATAATACTATTGAGACAATATATAAATATCATATCAAAGTAAAACAATTTGCAAAAGATATTAATTTACCTAAACAGATTATTCTAAACCATAAAGTTTAAAAGAAAATTGTATCTAGAGATCGCCAATGCTGCTACAACTAGAGCACAAATGAAATGAACTAAATTAGCGAAAAGGTTTCATTAAAAATTTGGAAGTAAAAGGAGAAAAAACACACAATACAATGAATCCCGCCTGAAGACTTTTTCAAGGGTGATCCCTAGTTTGAAACCCAGCCTGAGGGTGACCCTTAAAATAGTCTTCAGGCTGGATTCATTGTATTGTGTGTTTTTTCTACTTTTGATTCCACTTTTTTAATGAAACCTTTTGCTAATTGAGACAATATATACTCATTATTTTTCAAACATGACTTAATTATTATATCAGAGCATTTTAAAACTAATTTAAATAATAATTTCATTAAGATATGATTAAAAAATTGCCTTCCTTTAAAATATGTAAAAATAAATTTTATTAAAATTATCCCATAATAGAAAAACAAGAATTAAAAATATTTTAACAAATGAAAATATAAATTTAGTCATTACTCTCGCAAAACGAAATTTAAAAAAATGAATGATAGAAAAATCGAATATTCATTTTATGTGAAAATACAAAATCATTAAACTTCGGAGCATCATTAAACATTTTTTATATTTTCTTTTGATATATTTCCTGTTTATAATGTCTTTCTTAACCTGCTAATTGTCCACGTCAAGTATCGATTTAAGCAATCTATAAGGCTGAATACATGATGAATATCCTACGTACACGTACTTGCAGTAGCGTAGGAAATTAGATTGGAATCTCTGTTAGTGGCACAGATTTCCAGAATTTACTGCTGTTTGAAAATCTGTTACGGATTTCTTTTCTTTCGAGCCAAAATTAAAGTAGCATGAATAGACCGTAAAAGTCGAGTAAAATAGTGGTTTATTTCCGATCCATTGAAACCGAGAAAGTTTTAATTAGCCTTTATTGCTTTCCCATACAGGTTTTTGTAACGACAGTAATTTCAAAGGAAGTTGCATTTCTTTGAATAAAATCCCGTCGTGTACTAATTAAAGGATTTTCAATTTAAATAAGAATAAATTTAAATAAGAATAAATAATCTTATTTAAATTTAAACATATTGATAAGAATATAAGTTTAGAAATGTAAAATTATAAAAAAATGTTACATTTAAACATTTTATAATTTGAAGCATTTATTTTTATTTTATTGAATGAATAGTTTGAATAAAAGTAAAACTAATGAAACACCAGTTCGATTGACTTACAATAAATGAGTGGAAATTCAGGTTGCTTTTTTAGCTCTTAAATAGACAGTCAAAGTATAGTCGCCATCTTATAAGCTTCTAATTTACTATATAATATATAAAAAAGAAAAATGATGTGGTCTGGATGTGCTTTGTCTTCATTTCATTCTAACAAAAAAAATTGATGATTTTTTCAATATTTGCTTAAAATCAATAATAAATATTTATTTAATGTTGTAACTTTTTAAAATATAAATTTAAAGCATGAGGCTTTTTCTAAGAATTATAATTTCATAATATATTTAATTCATGATGTAAGTAAATCTTTCATGGTATCTAATATTTACATAATTATATCACATTGTATATATGATTTGAAGATTATATTTATACATATTTATTTCAAATCATATGTATATATGATTTGAAATAAATATGTATAAATATAATCTTTAATTAAATATAAAAATAAGCATTTAATTTTGATATAAATTGAATATGATAAATAAACATAGATATAGTCTTGGAGTTTAATTGAAGCAATATAAATATAATTCGGATGTTTAAAAGTTTCTAATATGTTTTGTAAAATTTATTAAAGTAAGATTAAAGTTATTTTACTCTTGGAAGTTTAAAAAATATATAATTGTTCAATGAATATATAAATAGCAAATTTGTAAAACAAAACCCATTTCAATATAATTTACAATTTTGATACTATAAAAATTATGCTGATATAATTCTGAGTTATGGTGTTATTAATATATGCGCATGAAATGAAAACAGCAATTTTTTTTTCAAACAGCAAATTTTACAAATTTTGAGAAAGAGGAAGTTTTAAGGGAATTTATATTCTAAGATTTGACAATCATGAAAGACAACGTTAACCATGCTGTATTTATCTTTTATAATTTGGACTGTATTGACTGACACTAAAATATTTCAAATTAAATAATATCTAATTAACGTATTTTATAATACGTAAATATATATTTAAAAAATAAATATCTTATTCAAAGACTGGAAATAATCACCTTTATGGAATTTATTTATATGTGAGGTCTGGTTACTATAGATATGGACATAAATTTTAAGTGCTACGAAACTGAAAAAAAAATATAGCAAATTCCAGATTTTTGTAAACGCCAATATCAGAATAATTATGCCATTAAAAATATATTTAAGTACCTAAATTAACTTCAAAAGCTTATCCTAGCTAACACAACAGCTACATGCAAACTAATACAACAGCAAAACTTAAAACAGCTAAGCAGGCATTAAATCACTTAAAATTAATGCGCATTATAATTCAAAATGGCATTCATGTAGGCATCTGTCAAAATGACAATCAAATTAAGTTCTTTCCTGACTTTAAAGACTGACTCTATTCTTCTGTTTAATGTTTCTGCAAAACATTTTCTCATATTAATATATAACTGAAACTTCATATCTTTTATCCAAAATTATCGCGTGAGAATCAATAATTGAGTTATTGTTTATGTACTCAAGGCGTAAAAAAGTGTTTGAAATAAGGTATATAATATAAATTTTATAGAAAATATTTTTAAGATTTTATTAGAAAATAAATTAAATTTAAATATACAGTAAGACCCCGTTTAACGCGGGGGATACGTTCCATCAAAGTAGAGCGTAATGCGAAACAGCGCTAAACGAGGCTATCTTTATATGTAAATATTGTAAATATTGGGGTTAGGGGAAGATGGCTAGGAAATTGGTTAGGTATTAAATTTAAAAAGTATGTTTTTTTTAATAAAAATAAAACCAAACATTAATTTCTTAAAGCCCAAATTAATACCACATTATTATTTCTTGCAAAAATAAAAACAAAATATAAATAACAAAACGAATATTCTTAAAAAAAAAGGAGGATAGTTTCCTTCTTCAATTATTTTTTTAATATTGCTGGAAATTCAGCCGCCGCTTTTGTATCACCACTTGCTGCTTCTCCTGTAATCTTTATGTTGTGAAGGTTATTTCAATGTTTAAATCTATTAAACCATCCTCGACTAGCAACGAAAGTTTCACTTTTGTCAATTGTCTCAGCCTGAATGTAATTAAAAATTCTTCTAGCTTTTTTCCATTATGATATATTGGCTTAATGGCATATTGCGGTCAATTTCGTCGTCAATCCATATAGACAGTCGTTTTTCCATTTCCTCTATGATATTATTTCTAGAACGGGTAATTCTAGTTGCAGAGCTTGACTTAGTTGCAGTTGCCGATGACAGTACTTTTTCTTTATTCTTCATGATGGTCCTTATTGTTGAAGTTGGCAAATTCAATGAAGAACTAATTAGAGTTTGACGTTCACCAGAATCTAATCTTCTAATGACTTCCATTTTAGTTTTGAGTGAAATCCTTTTTCTGGTTGCTTTCTTTTCTTTTAACACCCATAGTAAAAAACTAAAGATCAAAATATTTGACACTGTAATATAGTATTAAATATGTAAATTAATACAATAATGTCTACAAATGTTTCCAATAATGAAAATATGTCTGTACAATACCGCACCAAACAAGAAATACAAGTACACTCTTTCGGATATGTATTTGAAACCTATCGCTGCATAATATTTCGTGGAATCCCCGTATGCTGCGAGCGATTTCGTGGAATCCCCGGGTTGAAATAAAAGAGTGCTAAACCGAAACAGCGCTAAACGGAACAGCGTTAAGCGGGGTCTTACTGTACTTATTTAGTCAATGGACTCTTAATAATTAAAAAAACATTGTCTGGTCTAAGAAATCACCTTTCTAAGTGACCGAGTGGGTGGTTGTATACAGGTGTAGATGAAACTCCATAAATCTACGGATTTTTCATTCTTGCAAGACACCTTTCAGGTTGTTGGAGACTCTGCGAGGGTAAGGGGTTTATGCAGAGGGTATGAAATGGGACAGTTGATGTGTGAAGACACAACCATGACACGTAGGTTTGGCTTTAACATCCTTTCTGGCCCTCTACATGCATTCGTGTCCTGTGTGCATTCTGACAAAAGTGGGCAATTCCAGCAAGGTAATTCGCACCCCACAGATCACAATTGCTACCGAGTGACCTGAGGAGCATTCTTTTGGATTTTTTCCCTCTCTTGGCCACCTAATTCTTCTAATATGAATCAATCATATCTGGAATATTTTCCAATGTGCTGTCCTTAGGAGATATCCACTGCCTCTCACACCCATGGCTTTGTGGACTGCCCTGCAAGAATCATGGTGTCAACTTTCTACAGAAAATCTTCATAAATTTGTTTAGCCCATGCCAATCTGTGCTGCGGCAATTCTGATGGCTTGTGGGGATTCTACACAATATTAGATAGATGTACCAATTTTTTGGCACTTCAATGTATTCAGAAGCGCAATACTTCACATATTTAGAATAATTTAATAATTACTTAAAGAATTCAACATCGGAGTTAAACATGAAATAAGGGAAAATATCTGATCACTTATTTTTTGAAACACCAAGAGTGTATTTTTTTAATTTTAAAAACAAACATTTTTCCATATATAAATTAAAATATAAATCCATACATTAAAATAATTCTTTACTTTCTTTTGCATTATCTCTCAAAGAGATTTAGAGATATTCAAATATTAAAAGAAATAATAAGGGATTAATACTTGCGCTTTTATTGGATTCAAAATAAAATATAAATTCAACTTACTCGTGAAATAAAGTCACTCAAGAAAGCTCACAACGAAAAGTAAAATATTTTCAAAGTAAAATCTAAGTCCTAATTTATTCATTTCTAAAAAGTATCTAAGAAGGATTTATAAAAGAAAATCCCTTCGAAATCACTTTATAAATCAGCTTGTATAGATTAAATGAGGTATCATATCTCATATTCCTTTAACGGATTAAATGTTAAGATACACGCATTTCTTAAAGAAGTACCAAAATCTGGATTTATTTTATTTCAAAAAAAAATAATAAAGAAAGTGATTTGTCAAAATCTTTAATGGCTGCAGTGCTATTCTGATATGCCAGATCAGAGCCTTAAATTAAAGTTTATATGTTATATTTCTTTTATTTAAGAAAATGTAGGATTTATATATATATTATCGATAATCATTGTTATAATGAATGTGAACTAGGAATTTTGGCATACCTTTTAATATTTTAGTTTTTTAGTCGTGATTTTTTAATTATAGCTTTAGAGTGTCAAATGTGCTAACCCCAAAAAAGTAAAAAAATCTATTTCATTTTTAGGTATTTAGAATAGTATTTCTTTAGGTAAATATAAACCTTCACAAGTAATTTTATATACTTTTAGATATTACATCTAGAATCAGAAATATCCCTATTTCAGAAGCACTTCGAAAATAGTTTCTATTCTTAAAGGTGTAGTAAAAAAGAGGTTTAAAATAATACCTGATATGAAATAATATTCAAAGATTCCCAACAAATGAAAGAGAATGGTGTTAAAGTAAAGCAATCAATTTAATCATAATAACATTTTTTCCAACTCACGAAGGTGTTTTTTTTTTCCATAATTTCAAACGTTGATTACATTGCAGTTTAATCATCATCTTAGCATTTTATTCATAATATTAGGTGGAGCTTTTCTTTTTTTATAATTTTAGGCAGAGCTCTCTTTTTCTTCTTCTCAATGTTACGTAGAGCTATTCTTCTTTCTTCATAATTTTACGTACAGCTCTTTTTCTTCAAAATTTTAGGTTCTCATTTTCATTATGTTTGTTATGTTTCGGTTTGAAATCATTTTCATAATATTATTAAAATACAATTACACTATACCGTACTAAAATACGAAATTAATTATTAGTAAGGAAAAATATGTTTATTAAAAATATTTTCATGAAATTTTAACGAAGTATTTAATGCAAAATGTGTCTGAAGTAGTGAGTAAAAAAGTATGCTTTTAATGAATATGTTTTATTCGTTCTTATATGTTACGTCTGTATATTAAGAGAAGAGCTTACCTTTGCATTACATTTTGATAAACACTAATAACTATGACTTTAAGAAGTTAAATGTACATTAAATTTACATTATTTAATGACTTTGAGATGTGTTTTAGATTTCGTTGCTGTATTAGCTAGCAGAAGTGTGTTGTTAATTTAAATAATCATGTGCATTTTTTCTACAGCTTAATTCTACTGTTAATGGCATCTATGAGTAAAATATTCAGAATATTTGCGGAAAACTGGATATCATTGCCAAAATTTTAAATATTAAAAAAAAATTCTTCCTCTTGCGTGTTTTGAAAGCAACATATGAATAATAGATAGAAAGCTTCATTTGTCACTATAAGAATTTCAGATGAAAAATTTAGACAAAAAAAAAGATTTGTAACTGAATTTTTTTCTGAGAAGTTTATTACTGTTTTCATTCATTATACAATACCGTACATTATATAATGGCTTTTACTTTAGATCATATAATTATACTTTATTTTTGTGACGTTTTGCCTTTGTAAATTGAATTTTGTTGTATGATTTAAAAGCTCATAAACTACATGCTGTTTAAGACTGTTCACTTATTAAAAACATTTAAGCAGTTGTGATTTACAACTTTGGTTAGTTTTGATATTTCATAACTCAAATTTCAAGCTTAATCCCAACTTTTGTTTCAAAAGGGTTGCAGAAAGTAATAATAGAATTAGGAGTGCTTTGGAACAAATTTGGGGCACCTGGAACATTTTTCATTAACATTATTAATCGATAATATTATTTTATATTAACCCCCCCAACTCATAAATAAATAAATATAATGCTTTAAAACTGTGTGTGCCATCTTCTATATAGTTACTCTTAATGCCTTTAAATTTTCAAATTGCTAAGATGAAAATTCCAAAAAGTCATTTTAAAGGTCCCTAGTTACCTTAAGTAAACGGATTTGAATAGTCTCTTTCAAACAACTAGACAAAAGCATTGAATTGGACAAAACATTTTCAGTGATTTATTGATATGTTTTTAGCTTTTGAGGAGTATTTTAAAATTTGGTTTTTGACTTTGGTACTCTTTTAGGTGCAGCTATTGATTCGAAATAGTATTTATTTTTTAAAAATATTTCTGGTGTTTATTCAAAATATCTCAAAAGTTTTGATTTACATAGAAAATCTAAAATCTACATATTTTGAGTCTAAAACCTTTATTACGAGATGGATTCTTCTTCCAAACTTTTAGAAATATCAAGGAAAAGTAGAGCATAACAATATTGAGCATAAATCAACTGTAAAGCAACCGATACGTTCAAAAGGGAACGTAGGAAGATGTAAATTGGTATGAATACATCTTGAACAATAAAACAACTCACCTGAGGTATTATTCTTGTAATAATGTAAAATGGTAGTTGAAAAAATCATATAAACACGATCCCATATATTAGAAGAATTGAGAGAAAAACTATAAAACAAAAATAATTTATTCGCATGTATCCATTTCATAGTTATACATTTCACAACGTTTTTAAGAAGAAGAATTTTTTTAAGAATCTCCAAAGCATTGAGATAGTTTTAGTTCTTTTGATTAAAATATTTTAAAGTATTAATTTTGTTTATTGTTATGCTATTATAAAGAATTATGAAAGAGGAACTCTCTTATAAGCAAAAAATCGTGAGCAATAGCAGATACATATTGAAAAATAAAAATGTCTACATCAAGGTTTTAGTATGCAATCATTTCATTTTTTTACTCTACAAAAACGGGAATTGTTTCGTTATGGCAAACTTTACTCTCAAGGCAAAATGTCATTTACTAAAAGTTGTCCAAAATAACAAGAGACTGGAATCGACCTTTATAATGTCAGAGGCGCAATTTGCCGTAAGCCACGTCCTGGAAAAACACAAATCAAGCCCTTCAAGTTTAAAAGTAAAAGAAAATATAAAAAAAATAGTAATGATCAGACCAAACTGAAGTGAAGGAGCCTGCCCAATCAGCGTAATAGCTCCAGAAAGTCGCAAAATAAGGAGCTTAATAGGGGGAAAGCTCTTACTGAGGAAAAGGATTTCAAATGTTTTCGATATTTTTTTTTCTCTTCTGTCTCCTTTAAATTCTTAATAGCCTAAACTTGAACTCATTGTCTCAAAATACCGTTTTGTTGAGTTTGCAACAAATTAATCATTCCACTAATGTGGTTTGCTTTGGAAAAATCGCTAATTTAAGTGCCATGAACTGAAAGTAAATACTGCTTGTGGCAAAGGGCTTTAAAGTTTCACTAGAAAAATTAGCAGCAAATTTGAAGGAAAAAGATTAAGAATGTCATTGTATTCTGCACCAAATTGGGAAGTGAATTAATTACAATGAAATTTATTTGGAAAGAATAAAGTTTTTGTAGATGAGACGGTTGATTTGTTGGTGAATGAAGAGCGATGATAAAAATAATAATAAATCGTAAATGTAGAGACCTCGGATATTAACAACTTTGAAGGCCTTAATATAACTAGTAAAAACGTGTCTTTATTCATGATATTATTTTATATTTTAGAAATAATAAATCATGGAATTTCATAAATTTGTTTCATATTAATTCACCTCTTTTTAAATAGAATTAATAAAAAATGATTTTATAATATTAAAAGCTAAATGCAATTATGTTTTCTAAATTGTTTTTTACAATCATATTAGTGAATAGATCATGGCTAACTATATATTCTCAGATGTATAATCAGAAGGTTTCTAATGTCATTAGAAACCTTCTTATATCAAAATAGAGTTGAAAAATAGTAGAGAAAAACCGGTGTCCTGGCACATTTTCAGATCTTCCTCATGATCTGAAAATCCCCGATTCGAGTCCTGGATCGGGCATGGTTGTTCTGTGCAATATCTGTGAGATGTGTGACTGTGACCCTCCCCCTATAAAAATGATGTTACTAACTTTGCCCAAGGAATTAACGAATATTAACATTAAATAGAGACTAGTTTTACTTTCCCATATACATCTAACAATCAACTCATTCATTGAGTTGATATGGTTATTTGGAAATTATAAGAAAGTAAAACAGTTTTCGAAGCTCTTACCTTTTTTTTAAGATTTAAGAATGACCTGTTATGGTCACAGATTACATTTGAAAAAAATATATCACGTAGTTTTGTTAGACTGATCCGACATAAGGTAAAATACCTTTAAGAAGAGGAAACAGAATTTTCATTTTCTCTAGATGGTGTTTTAGTGCAATCGAAAAACAAGATTATAAAAAAGCAATTGATTCGTTTGATAAAAAAAGTACATCATTACCGTTATAAAACAGTATACAGGGACGACATTTCTAAAAATGATTTATTGTTTAATTCAGTATTTGTAATTAAATTTCTTATTAAATTTTAAATTATTAGCTACTTTATTTTTTATTGTTTTTCGACAAAATTATTGTATTTTCTAATATTTTCTGTATCTACTAATTTCATACATATTAGTAAAAAAAATTAATGAAGTTTTAAAATATTTAATTTTATTTTGGTATAATAAATAAATAAACGTTTTTAATACATGGTTCAAGGGACAATATCACGTGAATACTAATGCTTCGGATTTTTACCTACTCATCTGAAGTCTAATAGATAATGGAAAAAAGGGAATACATTGAATATCTTAAATCAGAACTGAACTTGAAGTATTTAAGCTATAACATCTTCTTAGTATGGTTACTAAATAAATCTGAACTACTAATTTAATAAAATATTTTCTACGAATAGTAATAACACGTGTTGAAGATTACTTATTTCGTAGAGCATTATTTAATTAATTAAGATAAAATAATTAATCTACACAATAAAAGGGCAGTTCAGGCATTTCCATTTCTACTTGATGTTAATATTAACGTTTTTTTTATTTCTTCTTTCTCTTTCTTTTTTAAAAAATGCCAAACATCAAATGCGTTTGGCCAAAATGTTGAGATTTCTTTCCTTAAGAAAGGCTTAGGCTATTTATCAAACTATTAAAATGCAAAAAGATATCAATATCAGATTTTGATTTTGAGTGCTTACTAGTAAATATTTAAAAATCACACCAGTATTTCAATCTAAGCTTTTATTTCTCATTTCTTTTTTTTTTTTTTTTTTTGTATTTCTATTTAATTTTTAAAGGAATTTTTCTTTAGTAAAAATCGGAGTTTTGGATTAAAAATTATATTTATAAAATCTGCCATGACAAAATAAATAAATATGGTACATAAAGCTTTTAAAATATATATTTCAGACTGTTATTTCTTTGTACGTTCTGGAATAAGAAAATTTTAATCAGTAGACCGTAATATTTAAATTAAGTGTAGGCTGTTTCAATATTAATTTATTTATATGGAACTTGATTGACATGTCATTGATTTAATGAACTAGAAAAAAATATAATTCCCCGAATGCATTGGAGCGTTGCACAATTAGATTTATTTATAGACAGATAACAAGTGAAATTAACTTCGTAATTCATGCCATGAAAACCATTATTTATTGTTTTTGTACCAATTCGATCCTTAGGCTATTAATATAAAACACCTGCCATTTATATAATCGGGAAAACCATTAATCTATACATGCTGCGAGTGATATATAAATAACTGGTTATATAAATAATTATTATTATGAGTCTTTTATACAATCGTAAAATCCAACTATTACTTATATGCTTGGTTATGGCATAGCTTTAAGAATTCTATATTCAATAAATTTGATTTTTAAATCAATTCGTCGTCATTCTTTTAATGCCTTTGTACTTTTATTATCGCATAAGGTGTGTTACAAAAATAATAAATTTTATGCTTATTACTTCATTATACACTTTATTCTTGGTTGATGGTAACAGAAAAGAAAATTTGAAATTTTAGTTTGGGAAGAAAATGGGATGAAATGTTACTTTTCTCAATAGCTAAAATTCTTTGCTATATTTAATTTTGTATTCTTTTTAAGATTATTGCCAGAAACGGATATCAAATTGATATAAAAATGAGAATTTAATTATATAATTAAGCACCATTTATAAAAACAACTTGGAAATAATGTATTAATTCATATTTAAACTTTTTACTTTTTATTAGCATTTTTACAAAAATTCTAACTTATTAGAAAAAGGCTATAGGCTGCAATTTCTGATAAAATTTTCTTTCACAAACAAAATATTATATAATGTTATTCATATTTAATAATGTTATTGGATAGATTGTACTTTATGAATAAAAAATAAACAAACTGGTTTAACATTTGTAAGTATATCAATATCATTTCAAACAGAAAGCAGCAATTATTGAATTAATAACTACATGAAGTTAATTTAATAAATGTAATGACTGTATAAGAATATTTGTATAGAATAGCAACCAATTTTCATTCATTAAATATATATCATCTTACCTTTATATAAATTATTGAATTTAAATTCTACAATAACGTATTTTATGCTCATTAATTTTTAATGATTTCATATAAATATAAATTTTTTTAAAGGTTTTCAGTTATTATGCAACATATCTAACAAAGCATTCATTACTTTGCTTAAAATAAAAATAATTTTCTCGAAAGGAAAGATTTTGATTAAAAATAAGTAATCGTTGACATTCACTGCATTTCGTAAGTTAATTAATAAAGTAATAATAGTAACTAAATTTAAATTTTATTTAAATCAAATTAAATTCGATAACATAGTTATAGATTTATAATATAAAATCAAATTAATGGTCTAGAATATATCCGAATATAATTGAAACTAATTTTATTTTCGAAAAACAGTTTTCCTAACATGAAATAAATCTTCAAATTGTAACAGATTTATATAAACCATGAAATCATCGTCGCTGATCAATATCTTTTAAGAATTTAGAACAGCAATAACAATCATCATAATTTTCCCAATAAGAATTCTTCGCATATTTTCGATAATTTATAGTGGCTTTACAGGCAAATTAATCTACTCTATTATCTGGGATTGCTTCAAAGGTCATTCAAAATTGGTAAATCACTCTTTCGATGAGATGTGTCTTTCCATTTGTTCAATTTACGATTCAGATTCCAGATTTCAAAGCAATTTAAATTCTGCTTGGAAGTGCTAATTTCAGAATTTGATGCGATTAGTTAATCGAAACTTCTTTTAACTAATTAGAGTGGCAGTAAATTGCCTTAAAATCCAAATAAAGTGGTTATTTATTTCCAATTTCTAGAACTGGAATGGAGTTTTTTGGATGCTTTTTACTGTTCTATATTTAGGTTTTCTAATTAAGGAGAAATAGAATAACATCAGAATGATCTCGTTTACTATGCTTAAGAAAAA
This sequence comes from Argiope argentata, assembly GCA_026289955.1. Classification (NCBI taxonomy): domain Eukaryota; kingdom Metazoa; phylum Arthropoda; class Arachnida; order Araneae; family Araneidae; genus Argiope; species Argiope argentata. Next base: position 571,158 of record JAOUZG010004540.1, on the reverse strand, counting down.
GACAAACGTATGAACTTTTTTCTTTATTAAGATTTGAGAAATTTAAAGAATCGCAATATAAGATTTAAATAATGTCCTTATTAAAGCATTATTACAATATTTTATGGATTCGTATCATGAAGAAATATGCAAATTAGAATTTCTGATAAGATACATAACAAAACTTCAGTGAAAAATTAACATTTCATTTTCTGCGATTTTATAGTATATGTGTAAATCATATTTTGATTTATGCATGCTATTTTATAGTAAACTGACACAATATGATTGCATTATATTCTTATCATTTTGTTTAAATATCTTATCTTATAATCATATAAATGTAGTACAATACAAAAAATTTAATAGATTATTTGAGATAAGAGTTATACTTTGTTAAATAATTAAATTTTTGCAGTTTATTCTACGCCTTGAAATTAAGAAAAGCTTTAAAATGCTTTATATTTATTATAATGGCACAAATTATTATTTTTTCACTATTGTTTAAGCGCATTGAAAATGATAATCCAAATCCAAATTATTGATTAATAACATCTTCCAATATTATGTTCTTTTTGCTATTTTTCTTTGTTATTTATGTAAGAAAAGTTAACATAATTGCAATTATTTCTTTTCTTTGGATTTCCGAAAGTTTAATGTCGAATATATTTAAATTAAATTAAATCTAAATCATTTCATAATTTTAATTTAAGCTGTAATAGTCATGATATATTTTATTTCTTAATATTGAATTTTCACACCTATTCTTTTCTCATCTATTTATTTTCCTAAATTTGAAATCAAAGTTATCACAATTATTGCATTTCTTTCAAGAAAAAAGATAGGAGTAGTTTGTCTTTTCCGAGAACTGGGCGTCCCAGGTTCGACTCCAAAAGCGGGCATGGTTGTTCTTCTGTTTTTTATCTGTTAGGTGTATGAATGTGCTCTCTTATAGAAAGGGGTTGTGCAAGCGACTGTGATGAGTGAGTAACTAAGTTGTACTCTCGGCCCATTTGGTGGCGCTACTTCAAAACAAAACACACTCCTTTCGGGCTTAAAACTTGCTGATGCCTCGATGAAGTAACCACTAATAACAACCTTTTTCGAATTAATGTTTTCTGTATAGAAACATTAAATTTAAAATGAGAAAAATCAAGAAAAAATTATAGGTTTACTTTCTGAATTCATTTGGTTGTACCGAATTTGGATAAATAATTTACTGAATTTATTGGTTTATCAATTCTTCTTCATGTGAACATCATAAAAAAACCGATTTAAACTGGGAAACTATAACCGACTATAAACTGCAAAATGGAATATGATGTGGTATTAGTGTTTTTGCTCATGAATCCTATAATTTTAAATGCTTATCAAAATGTTTATTTCTTATATATATATATATATATATATATATATATATATATATATATATATATATATATATATATATATATAATATAAAATTACCTGAATGTTGAAAGGAGTAATTCGGTTGCTGCAAGCGGATAATATGTAGAAACACAATGCATAACTGCCAATGTAAACAGTAAATATCAACATACCAAATACCGCCGTTTATTATAGCAACTTGAAAATTCAGTTAAAGTTCACCACCAGACTGATTTTTCATTAATCGCATACAATACACGAGGTTTCCAACGTTGGCTTGCAGCTTTCGGCATTTATAGCCTGGCATGGCACGTTATTTAGTAGTTTAAAGTAGGAAGGAAAAATTCTTTATGTTCTTGGCCTGATTCTCCAAGTTATGGTCTACGAGTCTTTAGTTAACTGTTTTAAAAGCAGGTATTTACGAAGTATTGGCATTTTCAATTCGTTGATAAAAGAGCTTGGCTAAAAGACGCCTGACAAAGTCATCTAAGGGAGGAATTCTTGCAGAATGACGAATCACCGCAACCGTTTCTTTTAACCTCCTTATCTTGCCCCAAAATAACCATATATGCAAATGACATAATGACGTTTCCAATTGGTGTGCCAGTTTGTCCCCTATTGGCGTTATTAGGTACTTATATTTTTTTTCTTGACAAATTGAAACCGCATATTTTATTATGTTTGGTGGCCAAATTTTGTTTTATTTCGTCCAGTAAATAGCACGCTACAGGGCAACCGACAACTCATTTTATTTCTTAATCGAATATGAGGAATCTGTCACTCCAATCGAAAACTTCCTTATATAATTTAAAAATCTGGGCATAATGTGTCAAGATAACGTGTGTAAAAGAAAGTGTTGCGGTAATTAACATAAACGTCGCAACATAACAGCAATTTTGAGGTAAATAACATGCCATAGAGCATCCAACAGCCCCTTTTGTTTCTTAATGAAACGGTATATATATATATATATATATATATATATATATATATATATATAATAGTGAGACAGGAAGGTAGAGAAATATATATAATGATATTTTAAAATCTAAATTAAACTCGAATTAATTTCCAAAGTTTTATTTTTATTTAGCCAATAGTTACTTCATTTTGAAATATTTTATTATTTCCTGATCCCATTCCACTTTTTCTACTTATTTATATCAACTGAATCTTTGTAAAAATGTTTGTGTTTGCACTTTCACAAGCTTCACCTGAAATCTCATTGAATATAAGCAATGAGTAAAAATAATTTCTCTATTAAGTTCTCATGGTGAATAAGACCAGGGATAATTTATTTCGTTCCTTTTAAACTAATCTTTTTTGTGCCATGTAGTGAGAAGACAAAATAAAACGAACTTCAAAATGCAAGACTTAAAGCCTTCAAAAAAATTAAATACACATTTTAATACAATTTTCAAATTCACAATGAATGTCTCTCTTGAGCCATATTAATTGAAGCATTAAAGGATCATTTCTATTATCAGATTAAAAGATAAGTTTAAAGTATCCAGGTTTATATCAGCGTATTAATAGATTATGACATTAAAGAAAAAAGAATGTTTCAAATTCCATTAAAATAGAACTTTTACTCCTTTCCGATTATATGATTAGCATCAAGTTAAAAAAATACATTGAGAAATACCGAATTAAAGACAAATTTTCATTTTTAATTTTATCATTGTTGGAGTTTTAAGCAAATATCGGAAATCGTATTAAATGTGAATTAATAGAGTGGGCATTTTTCCAAATTTTCAGCATTTTCATTCATCTTTTATAATAAAGTAAATTTTCTTGGATCTCATGAGTGGGTGTATAAATGAAGTCAAAGGGATTAATTTTCTCTGGAGGCATTTCTAAATTCTCATCTTTTTAGAAGAATATTTGAAATAATTTTCAAACTAGAAATTTTTTTAAAGGACATAATTTTAAAATTTGAAAGATAGCGTGTCAAAATATTTTTTATTTATAATAAATTGATATCTTTATAACTGAGGACTCGTTATTATTTATTGAAAAGTTATTTTCAAATTTAAAGATACTTAAAATTATAAGTATTTTTATGATGAAGTGAGCTTTTAAAAGGATTAATTTGTAATTTTAGCTTCATACTATTAATAATACAACTTTATTTAAATATAGACATAAAAAACCAGAATGCAAATTGTTTTACGTGTCGAATTTTTATTTTGTAATTGGATGTTAATGTTTGTATTAAGAAAAGCGGTTTAGTGTCGCATGAAATCTTCACACTTAATATTATATAGTGGGAATTGTTACAAAAATAAAAATAAATAAATTATTGGTTAGTGTTTAAAAATTTTATCATTGATTGCTATATTTTTAAAAAATCATTTTAAGGTATATGTTTGCACCAAATTTGTTAGAATTCCGAATATTTATATAAAATTGAATAAGTTAAGTTTTAAAAAGATTTTCCAAATCCTGCATTTATGAAAATATTTTATTAGATTTTATTCTTTGTAATAACTTATAAATATAATATTTGGCAGTACCAAATTCATAAATATTTATTGATTATTGAAAAATGAACTATTTCTAATTATCAACGGAAAAGATGCGTTAGTATTTACAATATGAAACTCTTTTTTTTGTTGATAATCCTGATTATTTTAAATTGGTTAGTCATTTTTTATTACTTCTATGTAATACTATGTAAAAATTCAAGTGATTAATTTCAAGTGTACAGCATAATGAAAATATTAATTAAACTATATTAAATATGCCTTTGATTCAATTATGCTAAAATGATATAATATCACTTATAATGATTTAATATCATTTTGTATGTCGTTGTTGTTACTAAAGGGGCTTGCCGTGGACAAGCGTGTTGACGGCTGCCAGCGATTTTAAGCCGAATGAGCGTCTCTTTTTTTGTGGTACTGTCAACTATGACCAAGAGTACGATTAAGCTACACACTCAACGCATCCGCTCGGCAGAGCGTTTTTACAAGGGGAGGGGACATTCATACACTTCACAAAAGAACAGCATCCTGACCTGGACTCGAACCCGGGAAGCCTAGATAACAAGGAAGACGTGCTAACTCTATGAAAGGACGGTGGGGCATTTGGTATTTTAAAAAAGATTTGCAACGGTTTTTACAGCTGCAAGCATTATATATCAAAATTTAAAGAAGAATAAACTTGAATATAATTCTAACTTTTAAATAAACATTTTGTCGATCTTTCGTATTCTGATTCAAAATCAGGCAATTAACTTTAGGTAATTATTTTTTATTGCGTCTAGATAAAATATAAATTATCTATCTTAATAAAAACAGCTATTAACAAACATAAACTGCAAATTAAAAATTAATAGATTGCCAGAGTGATTAAATTAATCTATATGGTGTCTTGGAAACAAATATTTATCACGGGAATAAAAAAAATACAAAAAAGTAACGAAATCATATTCATATTTGTTGATTTATAAATCAATGTCCCGTCATCGAAAATAACAATACGTTTTAAAGCATAAATTGCAGTTTTATTTTTTAAATGCTTACGACTTATGAATTATAAATACATTTTATATTGAGATAAACAAAAATATGAAATATAAATACGTATTATATTATATTGAAATAATTTTTAAACTTTTAAAAGCGCATATTTTTAGAAGGAAAATTTTTAAAAGGACATATTTTTAGAAATTTGAAAGATAGTTTCTCAAAGTATATTTTCATGTATAGTAAATTGGTATCTTTATAACTGAGGACTCGTTATTATTTATTGGAATATTATTTTTAGTTTTAAAGTTACTTAAAAGTTATAAGTATTTTTTCTGCATCTAAATCTAATAAAAGAATAAAAATATACCATATGGAAACTGTGGACGATACTGGAAGAAGAGTATTATAATAAAATAAAAAAATCACCAATCAAAAACTTATATGTATTGCTAAATCTGGAAATTAACCAATATTTAAAACTACCCAGCAGAAAATGAATAACAATAAATTTGATTAAATTTCATGATGCAAAAATGAAGAATGATTGACCTAAAACTTGAAATTCAGGAAAAAAAACTTTTGAAAACCACCATTGATTTATTAAAGCCGGTGTACAGCCTTTTCATTGTGTATATAAATGACTTTTAACAAGCATTTTTTGTCACTTTTTACTCGATGGCCATCTGTCTATGCCAAACTACACATAAAATTTTGTTTTATTCCCTGTGTCACTTTCAAACATGCCGGCGTACTGGCATAGGGGTAGTACGTCTTTCCCTAGAGCTGGTTGTCCCAGGTTCGAGTCCCGGTTCGGGCATGGTTGTTATTCTGTGTGCTTTCTGTAAAATGTATGAATGTGCCCTTCTGTTAAAAGGGGCTGTGAAAGCGACTGTGATGAGTGAGTAGCTAAGTCGTACTCTTGACCCTAATTGGCTCTATTTCAAAAACAAGAGACGCTTATCTTCGGCTTAAAATCGCTAACAGTTGTCAGCGCGCTTTTCCATGGCAAGTAACCTTAGTAACAACAATAGTAACAACAACCTTAGTAACAACAATAAAAACAACTTTCAAACATTGAAAATTACTTTATTGCCTTTCTTTATAACAATTTCCTACGGACAATCAGCATGCACTTGGAATAAAAGTTAATTAATGGGACATTTGTTAATTAATTTTATAAATTCATAAGAAAGTTGAAATAAATTAATAATTTGAGCACTCTTATAAAAATAAAAAAAATGTATCCTTTTTTCTATGTGATATATTTTATTTCTAATTCTAAATGATATTTCGACACCGTATTTTATTGCTGAATTTGTGTCATTGATTAATTTAATCGTTAAAAGTCTAAATAGGTTTGATATAATTAACTAGAATACTGAAATATTTCATTTATACTCCATAGAAAAAAAATTAATATTTCCGACAACATCCTTGTGGAATTTTTAGGAGCTGAAATTACTTTCAAGATATAGTACAAGACGTAAACGCTGATTTAAATAAACTTCAATGTCTAACCAAAACGTTCATTTCTCCAATGCCTAAACGTTCATTTATTTGTCCTTGATTATAATTCAAGGTGAATTATTGCATTATTTTCCACAAGAAATGTTAGTTTATATCTAATAGAAAACGGGAGATCTTTTTTTTTTCATATTTCAGTCAAATAAATAACCACTATAAGTGACAAACTTTTAACTCAGTACATCCTTTGCAACAAGATATAAATAACAAACACTGAAATCTAAGTTTATAATAAAAATACAAAAAAATATTATTTATAGGTATTTAGTATTTATTTGTGCAAATAAGGTCTTTTATGTGTTGAGCCGTGAGAAAGATTTGAGCCTTGAAGATTTATTAATAGCCTATTCTTAACTATTTTAGGATGAACAAAATGTCGAATTCATCAGAATAAATCGAGCGGGGATTTAGTTCCCCCGATATCACCAGGCAGTTAAATTCCTACTGAATAGTTTTCATACTTTTCTCTTGAGACTAGACACTATCAAAGAGCCAATGGACTTCTATGTCTCTTAGCTAATAGATACATTTAAAGAAAAAAAAAACTTTTCGTTTCTCTGAGATCAACAATAAATGATACTGTTATTTGATGTAAAAATAATAAAGGAAGTATTTATCTTATTATTTTTATAAAAGAGACAATTGAATTATGAAGAAAGAATTTCGAAGATCTAGAACAAATTGTTCTACCTAATATTTATCTATTAAAGTGACATAATTTTTTATGACTTTTGACTTTTAGGATATATCTTTTGGCTGTTTAATATGGCTATTTTTAACAGAAAAGTTCGTTAATTTTTTTCTTCACTTTAGTTAAAAGATTATTTAAAGGATAAAGTTTAATTTGAAATGAAAGAATGATTTCAAAAAGGAATTTTAAAGTATGATTAACGTCTTTATTTTTTCTAAATATAGCTGTGCAAATGTGTTCAATAAATAGATGAAGCGATAAGATCTAATCGAAATAGGCAGATCAAAAATGTTATAAAGTAAGATTTTAAGTGTATTAGCTTAACGAATCATAACATTAACGACGTTTTTATAACATAAATTTATTTCCAATCGAAGATGTCCATTTTCAACCCAAATTTTCATCATATATGGTGAGTTGGATTTATGTTGCTTTAATTTGAAAGGAGCTTTGAGTGAGCACCTAAATATTTATGAAGAGCAGATCAATACGATTTGAAAGACCTCATATTTATGGTATCAGAATTAGGCTTTGCACTTGTAGGACAGGCTCAGTGTGATATATAATGAACATTTAAAACCGGATGTCATCTTTGCAAAGGATTGTATATCGAATATACTGGATGTACCTCAAACTAGCATGGAAGGCAACGATGATAGCTACAGTACCTAGAAAATCTACAGTACCTAGGTATCCAATACCTATAGAGAAGAATGATAAAGTTATTCGCCAACATGCCAATGCTCGAGCCATAATTCTCGAGTTGATGTCCTGGCATAGGAGTAACGTGTCTTCCCCATGACCTCGGGGCTCCAGGTTTGAGTCCCAATTCAAACGTGACTGTTGTTCTGCGTTCTATTTTTAAAGTGGGTGTGCATGTGGATCACTGTAAAAAAGTTGTGCAAGCTAATGGGGCGATTGAAGTAGCAAAGTTAAAACTCATGGCTCTATTTGGCGCTAATTAAAATACAAGAGACGTTCAATAGGCTTAAATCACTGACAGATAGATAACTGTAATAGCTGTTAAGGCTTTTCAAATGACTATAATCACAAAAACAACAACGCACGTCTCAAGACTAATCAAGAAATATATAGAAATTCTAAAATGGAAAATATCACTACACCTTTCATTCTCTACAGACGTTGCTTCTGATTGTCATTTTATTCAATCGGTGGCTCGTGACCTCTCTAATCAGTTTCATTCCCGCTCTTGTGAAGTAGTCCAAAAATTAACCGACTCATGGATTACCTTAAAGATGTATTTATTTTTCGTGAAGGTATCCAATATTTAAAAAAAAGAGAACATATAGTAGTTCATAGCAGACGACTGACGGTATAGAGACTCATTCATGAATAGAAAATAACTTTTTATGAATGAAGCCTGTAGGTTTGAAGAAACACATTTTTCAGAAGCGAAACTGGGCATTTAATGCATATATCTTATTTATAGCTATCTACAGGATTAAGATTGAAATTTAATAAATTGTTATCTAATAGGAGCAAATATTTTATTTTTGGTTTTTATAACTGTATTCTGCAATAATATTCAATTTTGAACCAATGGACAGTAAAAAACTTCAATAAACATAAATATGTTTCGATGTTATTCTATTTTTAAGAATTATTGATGTTACCCTATTTTATCAATTAAGATTATTTCACCTCTATTATTTAGTATATAATTATTCAAAATTAAATCAAAAATCATTTCCATAACTACCTCTGAGCAAGTCCTCTATCTTATTCCAATAGAATGTATTGCAATCAGAAAAATCCACTATTTTAAATGATTTATTTTATTGAAGTATTTATTTCTAAAATAATAAGGGATTCAATATGTAGGATTAATAAAATATGATATTGAAAAAAGTAAAAATTATGTTCTGTAATAATCGGAGAGATCAAAACTATCTAGTAGATAGTTAAAAAAAGGAAGCCTGCCTACATGGTAACATTGAAAATTCTCTTTTCCTATAATGAAATGCCTTTTTTTGATAAAAATTTAGTTACAATGGAAACTTCCATTTCATATAACTCAAAAGTCCTAATTATATAGCTAAGCTTTTTGAATTGTTTTTACAGCCTCAAATAATCTGCCAAGCTTTCGATAATTTGACAATATAATCGAGCGATAGAGTAAATTGATGGATTCGGAAAAAAAGACGCAATTCGGAGAAAAGTCTTTCAAAATACTCTTTGTGATTAAATTTCAAAGAATTTTTCCTTGATTTCGTAGAAATTCATCGACTAAAGAAACATTTACAAGGAAATCTATTTGTAGAAATTTGATTCTGAGAAGTGCTTTTTTTATATTATTTGGAAGAAAGAAAGGAATTGAAGAATTATAAGCAGACTCCAAATGGATATAAATGGCTGAAAAGAAATAAAATTAAAGTATAAAAAGTATTGAAAAGTGGCCTTGTATTAAAGAATTTCTAAAATATTATCTGTTATTCTCGTACATCTCCATTATCTTTTGTTTCAATTAAATATTTTCTTAGGTTTTGTAAATTAGTAACATTTAATATTATTATTTTATATAAGACATATTTTGATAAAATTTATGATCATTTTTACTTATATAATGGCGTACTGTGTACATTTCTATATAAGTTGCTGTCTTTTAGTTTATTGCATTGAAATTTCAATAAGTTGAAAATATTTGAATCCTCATATTTTGGCTCTTTTCTTTCTACTAAAATTGATAAGGATTAATATAAAATTTAATAAATGAAAATAAACATTAATTATTCTCTCCAATGAAATCATTTTCAAAAACACTTATACATTATCAATTTTTTAAAAAAATCTGTGTTTTAAACTGAAATTAAAGAAAAATTTCACCTCCAAAAAAACAAAGTTCCTTTAATACAAGGAATGACAGAAAACTTTAAAATTTAAGACTTCAATATTGGCGAGGTGATTTTTTTTCTAGTTCTTATCTAATATAGAGGGGTAATCTCAGAGATAATCTCAAAGCTCAGAAATGTTTTTAGTAAAAATAATCATAGATAAAATATATGATTTAGAAAAGGGAATCAAGCAGTACAAAAAATTATTACATATAGATTAAATAAAGTGCTTATTGAAAGCTGTGACAATATTAAAAAATTAGAATTATTTAAATTATATAAAGAAGGGTGGATTTTCTATTTTTTCACAATGCAATAATAATCCTATTATCCTCATAAAAAATGAAAATATTTTCTGGGAAAAAGTTTATTTTGAAATGTTTATTTTCTAATATTTTAACCATAATTTCTAATCAAGGTGTAAATTGGAACTTGTAGTCCGCATGACATGTTGAAATAAACCACAATATATGAATTTTCAGCAACTGACACTAGACTCTTTTATTGAAACTAATAATAAATATATAAATAAATAATAAATTAATAAATTAATACTAAATTAATAATAAATTAAACTTTTTCGTAGGAGAAGAAACATCGATGTTTATCTCAGATTATGTCACAAATACATTGTTTTTAATAGTTTTCAGTAAATTTTTTCATTAATAAATCCAACAATAAATGATGTATTTCAATTTTTTATTTCTTTTATTTTTATGATGAATTATGATTTATGATTTTTTGTTAAATGAATTTAAGAAGTCTTGTATTGAACGAACATCTTTTCTTTACTTATTTTTGTATAATTTGAAATTAAAAGAACACATTTTGAAATATTTCATTGATATATTTTCACCTGTCGCTTGTAATAAAATTATAGAATATAATCAGATCAAGTTCAACTATTATATAACTAGTTGTTAAAAAAGAAACATTAGTAGATCATTAAATAAGCCTAAAAGATGAAATACGTGTGGAACTTTGATCGGAAACCTAAATAATGTGTCCCTGGGCAGAGCTGCTCTTGTGCACATTTTTTTTCCTGCTAAGTTATTGTACCGCAACTCTCTCCAAGTTCATTCCACCAAAAGAAGAGAAGGCTGTATGGAAGAGTTTAAAAGGTTTTATCTGGTTGAAGTCTATTTTTTCGGAAATAGAAATTTCACTTTTTATGATGGCTTACTCAAGATAACAGTATGTGGATGATATTTTTTTCTGACTGTAAAATATGCTGGAAATATTCGTGATTTGGAACATAGCATATAGAGACAGCATTATTGGAAAACCTCAAGTGTGCTAGTGGCTATCTCGTTTCAAAAATAGAGGTATGCGATAGACAGCAAACATCGTTCTGGCTGTTCTTCAACTTTTCGAACGGAACATATCGAAAAAAATTCGTGCTCTCGTTCTCCAAGACCAACGATGGAAAATGGAAGAGATGTGGACCAAGATATTGAAACGATGCCTGGCAAAGATATTATTTGGAACCAAGGTATATCCTAGGAATCGTTTCAGGAAATTTATCGAAAATATTATGAGATCAAAAAATACTATTGTTATTATAATTTTTAATTATTATTATTATTATTTTAATATGTCATAATTTAAGGATTATATATTCATTTTTAATTCGGATTCCAATTTGGTATTTTTTTATTTTAATCTAAAAAAATTCATTTTTTCTATTTTTTTATTCTCATGTGCAAAGTACGTATAAGGACATTATGAATAATGAAGATGTCGAGTATTTAAAAAAATGCACACTGTCTTCCACTAATAGCTGAAATACATTTTTTTTTTTGAAAATTTCTATAACCAAATGATGCATTTCAAAACCCAAATGAAGATTCAATTACATAGAAAAATTGCAAAATTAACTATTTCTTAAGTAAAACTATTTTTCCAATTTATAATTGAATTTTTTTCTTTTGACTAGAATATTAAAAGGATTTTAAAAATATTCAAAAAAAGTATTCATTAACTTATTTTATTAATGCATTTTTTTTATTTAAGAATACCTTTATTTAACATTTTTATAATTTTTAGAATAAGAATAATAACCAGCTTTTGTATTAATTAAATTTATTGTGTATGCTTATTTTTCAAATCATCAAAGAAAGATAAATTAAAAAGATCTTCTGTGGAAACTTTTGCAAAAGCGCAGATCATGTTTTTTTATTCTATATTTATGTTTCTGTTGATGCTATATTTATTTTTATATTAATGTTATTTTTATATTTATATTGATACCATAATATGATAATTATTTTTATGTCATGAGTTAATTTATACTTTATCTATCTCTTCACTTCAAAAAATATTTTTGCTTTAATTAAGGGATTTAAATTTTGAAAATTAAAAATATCAGCATTCTTGTAATAATTAATTAATTATTCCGTTTTAAACCTAGCAAGGGTCAATGTGGTCTGATGTTTAGGTCTCAAATTCGGAACTGGATTATTTCAGGTTCGAACCTCTATATAAATGAAGAAATTTTATGAAAGTGAGTACTAAACTCGTCAGGGCCAACCATCCTCTCGCTGGTGTAGGTAGGGGTGGTACCTGTTCAGGTAGTTATCCCCGTCAGCTGACGATGGTTCAAAATAACGAGGTTCATCCCAAAATATCCCTAATGTTAAACCGAGAAGTTAATGCAACTAAGTTAAACTTGAAGTTTAGAAAATGTTATTGAGACATTAGCTACACTTTATTTAGTTTTGAATCTACCGTTATAGAGTATTAAGTGTCAATTAAGCATTTTTTTTTCAGAATACTGTAACATCATATAGTGGCTCCTTGAACAATAAAGTTTCATTTAATACGTGGGTAAAAATAATCCAAATTTACAATAGATAAATATTTCCTGTCCTTTTTCAAACATATATATTTAAAAGAATTTCAAATATTCTATAGGAAGGTCTTATATATTTTTCAAATATTCATTTTAAACCTTTATTAACAAAATGGAAAGTGATTAAGAAAATTTCTTTAAATTATTAAAATGTTTTTTTTTCATTTTCAAATTCTATATTTAATACTGCCGTGAAAGCAATAAGAACCAATTCCGAAAATAGTGAAGTCTGTTTTTTTAAAAATGAGAATAATGTTTAATTCAAAAATACAGTAAAGTAATTTGTTAGAAAATGTTAGAAATAAACTTATGAAATATTTCAGATTTTATGGAAAAAGTGAATAATCTTAGAAGAAAAATATTGACATTTATTTACAGTTGATTTTACAGTTTTTAGAATATCTTCCTTAAGAGCATAAATTAATTTCATATATTATCAATATAAATCTTTCTAGGGTAAAAATGTAAACATGTAAATGTAAGATACTTTAAATTTCAATGAAATAGCAACTTTCTTACAATTTTTAACATGTACACTCCATTTTGAATATAGATTTGTCAACATATTAGCAATATGAATTATTATAAGAACGTAACTATAGCAAATATTTATTAGCGTGAATATGTATATTAAATATTATCATATTACAATAAAAAAACTATATTTTAAAAACATATAATAGATATTTACTTCAGAATTTGAAGTAAATTATTGAAAAAAAAACAATAGGAATTTGAGAATACGTATCAGAAAAGCCAAAATGATATGCTGAAACGTAATGAAATTAAGTTAAATTAATCAAAATGAATTCGTTTCATTAAGTGAAATTAACATTGAGATAAATTAAACAAAGGGAATTTAATAACATAGGCAAAGATCATTTTCATACATGAAATGGTAAAATGAATTATATATAGATAAATTGAAATGAATTGATGTGCATATGATAATTTGTTGAAAACAAAATATCAATTTCGAAAAAAAATAGAATAAAAATAATTTTATTATTCTACGTGCACAAACGCACACAAACGCGCACACACACACACACACACACACACACACACACACACACACATATACATACATACACACACACATATA
>JAOUZG010004540.1:540058-553282 GCA_026289955.1 Argiope argentata | reverse complement strand
TATATATATATATATATATATATATATATATATATATATATATATATGCTTGAAATTTCAAACAAACTATAAAAAATTGTCAAGAATCTTTCAAAATTAATAAAATTAAGCTTTAATGCGCCAAAATATTTAAATTTATAATTAGGTTTTAAATAAATTTCATAATGGCATAGTTGTTAGTGTTTTGCCGTATATTTTACTAAGCATAGTTATTATTTTTGGATAACAAAGCTAAACATAAACATAATCTCTATGACAATCACTAAAATATATACTTTATTGAATGAATTTCGATTTTATTTCATAGTTTCTAAATGTATTTAAATAAATTTTATTAATTATATTTATAGATAATTCTAATATTGTTGTGTACTATTTTACAATCCCTCAAAATCATGCAATTTTCTTGTAATTTATGTATCTTTATATTAATAAGTTTAAAAAAGGCATTAAACATGTAATGCTTGGATATCAATCAATTCAAATTTCGGCAAAAACAAGATTTGATTCCAACATACAAGAAGGCTTCCTACACATCTCAACAATAACAAAAAACAGACACCCTTTAAAAGAAAGCTTTTTATGTCGTTTCTTAGGATTTATTTTCTCAGCTTCTTCTTTTTTTAGTTTTTCGCTGACTTGTATTATAGACGTTGCTTTATCTTAGAATGAGACCTAATTTTGGGGGAAGGCCTGTCGAATTAACGAGAAACTCAGGAAAAAAACAATTTTTTTCAGAATAAAAGGTTCCAAGAATAAAGAAGAGGAAAAGAAAAAGCAATTCACATCTTTATTTTTAGGTAGATATTCATGTTCAGACATATTTGATTATTTTATTAATATAAATAAAAGAAAAGGGTAGTATTTTTCAAATAGTATAATTAAAAATTACCCATTAAAAAATAATCTGCTACAAAACTTAATTTCAAATTATTTATGCAATAAATGTTTTAATTTACAACATTAAAGCTCCTTCTAATAATTACATCAATTTTTTAAAAAAAATTATTAAAAACTTGTTGCATTTTTTATTTGAATTAAACATTTGGTCTAATCAATCGGTACCAAAAATAATCATGAAGTACAGAAATATTATTGGCAGTACTGTTTCATGAAAAGTTGAACTGCTCCATATTGTTTTAGTGTTTGTAATTATACAATGTATGTAACCAATGATGATGATGAGCTCGTGTCCACTTTTATAAAGGAAAGGAGGAGGGGACAGTAGCCTCTGAGGGTATAGACCCCCGAGCAACCAAGGGCGGAAGTCTGATTTCCAGCTCATGTGAAGATAATACACATAACTTTCGCTGTCACAGCCCCTTTTTATACGGAGGGGCATTCTCACACCTCACAGATAGAACACAGAACAACATTGCCCAGACCGGTACTCGAATCCGAGACAGATATATATCGACGCGAGACAGATATATAGCCAATAAAATCATATAATGCATTAAAATGCATGTAACTAGTCTTGTTATGAGAATTTCCTAGTGATCAATGTTTAAAAATTTGTGAATATAAAATGAAATAAAATAAAATTTCATAAAATTACGAAAATTTACTAGAAGGTATATTTATTTAAATATTTAAATATTTGTCACTACTTTTTTAATAAATAAATTAAAGATACATAAAATATAAATAGATAAAAATGGAAAAAAATGAAGTGAGATGCAATGATTCTGAAAAAAACGATGGTTTATTTTCTGTTTTATTGACAAAAATTAATAATATGTATACATTTTCAAAAGGCATAGTTAAAATCACAAAATACAAATATGACGATGAATTTTTTTCCATAAGAAAAATGTGCTTTCATTTTTCTTGCAAAATATCTTTTATTCAAAAAATTCCACCTTGTGAAAATAATGATGATTCCAAAGTATAAAAGTTCACAAGTCGTAATAATCTTCCAAAGAGTGATATACTAGATAAATGAAAGTTTTTATGTGGCGTTTCTAGATAAAATGCTATTTTGTAGATCACCACTTACGAAACCAAGCTCTAAACATCTATTATTAATTTTTACGGAAGTAGATTAACTTAATACGGATGTATTTATGACAATTATTCTTCAAACAATGCCAATAAACGATTAACTGTCTAGCGTTTTTAACGTTAATGATGTCCAGCTTTCAAGCTAAATTTAATTGCATAAAATTAATTTTTTAAATATTATGTACTTTGATAATGTAAGCATAATTATAAACATGTACTGCATAATTATAAGCCTAAGTCTCATTTTTTAAATGTAAAAAATAAGTTTTTTATGGCTTCAGATACATTCAGTAAATTATTAAACTCAAAAGAATGGGTGTGAAAAAGGTTTTCTTAAAGCCTTTCTGAAACTGAGTTTAATTTCTTATTTTCAACGAGTATTTAAATGCTGTATATCTTAAGTTTTTTAGGTAATAATTTGAAACAGAGTATAATGACAACATTTATTTTATGGCAATATCTTTTTCAGTATCTTGTTTTTTATAGGAATTTCTACAAAAGAAGCAAAATATATATTTATGTCATTACATAATAAGAGATGGTAGCATTAAAAGCATTTGTTGGTCAATAATTTCTTATCCACTTTTATTAATTATGCATATAAATTATATCATTAAATAGTGCAATTTTAATGTTAGATAAATTGCTTAAATGATGTTCATTCATAAAATGCAGATTATAGACTCCAAGAGAATGAAAATCATAGGCCTAGTGGCATAATACAGATAAGAAAAGCCTTTAACAATATTAAAAAGAAAAGAAATTCTTCTCTACGATGCTTGTATTAGTATTAATGAAATTGGAGGAAATAAATAAAATCGCTTTATAGATGAACATATATTTACAAAATCCAGTTTTATCTACGAGTTCCTTTTTATTTATAATTTTGATTATATCAGCATTTAATAAAAAGAATTAATCTATCTTTGAATGGAAATTAGATTTACTCAATATCGAAAGATTCCCAAACGTGTGTTTTTTTATGGCACTTGCCATGGACGAGCTCGCTGAGTTAGTTAATCAGTGATTTAAGCCTAATCCACGTCTCTTTTTTTGTAGTATTTCCAACTAGGGCCAAGAGTACAATTTTTGCTTCTCACTTACCACATTCGCTTTCGCATGACCTTTTTATGGAGGGGATTCCTACACTTTCCAGATAGAACTTAGAACAACCATGTCAGAACCGGGACTCGAACCCTGGACTCCCAGATCACAGGAAAAACGTGCTCCTCTATGCAGGACGCCGGCCTATTCCCAAATGACCCAAAGAATTTATAGAGTACCTTCAAAGACCCTAGATCCCTTTTCTCTTGTTTTGACACTCTTCCTCAGATGGGTTTGGGAGGACATGAAGTTTTTCTGACAAATCTTATAGGATGAGGGAGAAAATGTTTGCTTCTTAGCAATTATAAATTTGGGTTCTTTCGTTCAACAACTTCTGAAGAACGTGGATTACTTTGCGGTTTTTGAGAGTGAAAGAAATCTTTCTGATTTTATGAGAGACACTCACACAATCCAGTAATCTGAGATGCTGGAACTCGAATTATTTTATTAATAAAAGTGTTAAATATAATGTTTTCATCATACAAATTAAAGGGAAGATTTTAATGGACACTCTATGATGTGAAGTTGTATCTGATTGCTCGCATGAAATAATATTTTAATATTTAATCCAAGATAACTACAATTAAATAACTGCATAATTTCTGTTATATTTCCAGTCTTATTCCATTAAGATTTGTTCAATCTCATATTTATTCTTACAAGCAAATCCCTCAAAGGATAGAAAAATCTCAATTTTTTTTTAGTTTTTTCGAACAAAAAAATTAATTATAAAAACTAAACTTCGCAGCAAATATTAACTTCTATATTGATTTTCTTGGAAATATTTCTAAATATTCAAGCAAAATGGTATTAATTTTGTCATAGTTGTTTAGCATTTGAATTTATAATATAATAAATTATTGCCAGATCCAAATTTCTTAAATATTTCCAGAGTTGTGTGACTGATATTATAATTTAAAAATTTAGGTTTAAAAAGTTAATATTTAACGTCATGATTCTTTCATTGAAATTAATTTTTATACAAAGATGCCGTAAAATTAAAACCACAAAAAAGGATAAACTGGGGATATAAAATTCGAAATTGATAATACGAAATAAATCTATTTTCAGATCCTGCCAGTAAAATAGATATTAAAAGAATTCTCCAAATATGTTTGCATTTCTTGGATATGTATGCTATATAAACATATATATGCATTTACATATCTGTGTATTTGATTAAATGAGAAAATTATTTTACTTTATATACCTGATACTGATTCTCGTTACTCTTATGTCCTTACTCATATTTTACAATACATTACACCTAGAGTGTATAGTGGTTTTATTTTAGATAATTTTACTATACATGAGATTAATTTTTACAATGAAAAATCAGGTGAACAGTTTTGGAATGTGTCTTCAAATATTTAATCATAATTATAATAAATAAACTGAATATTTTCATACGTTTTTTTATGTGTAACGTATATGCGTATCCTTAATAATTTAACTGTATCACCTGCCATTTTTAATCTAATTCTTTCTTTTGTTTCTATATCGTATTCGAAAGCGTTCAAACAATAAAGATTCTAAAATACATGATTATAAGTAATAATAAAATAATAGCTATACAAGAGGAAGTAATTAATTTTCACTTAATTTTCGGAAACTATTTTTGTGATTCAAATTTTTTATGCGTACAAAATTAGAACGAATTACTTTTCTATGAATTATATTTTTTTCATTTCATTATTCAATCTAAAAAAACTACACCATCTTGAAATTTTTTATTAAGTATTGAAAATCAACATTGAATCTCTGCTACTTAATATATTGATAAACAAATGAAGTGATATATTAATTAATAAGGTTCAGCCGAGAAGCGTTAAAAAGATCTGAATTCAGAAAATATATGGGGGAATATTATATTCTGATCTCCCCTTTGATTGCAGTTCTATACTTCTAAAGATATTGACTGAAAACTTCTCGGATGTCTCTTAGAAGCAATTATCTCCATTAAGTACATTCGCAAACAGCTCTAATATTCTGGAATTTTCCAAAATCTTCTGTTTTCATATCAATTCCGTCCTGAATAATCTTTCCCTTGCCGCCTATATCCATCCCACTTTCCAACAGTGTTCAGAACGATAATGGTGCAAGACTTCATGTCATCAATGTATTTCTGATAGAGAGGAAAAATTCTTATTAGATCACTATCATTAGATTACTTGTTTTATCAAAAAAGTTAAATAACAATTTACTTTCAAAAGATAACAGTCGATTCAAATCTGTTTTCTCTTAAATTTCGAATAATATAATTTTCATTTTCAAAATTTTGATACATTTCGCTCAAGATGGAAACAAATCAAAAAATATTTTTTGGTGGCAGAGTATTTCAAGTCGTGTATTTAAAGTTTCTATCTAATAAAATGTAACAATTTTGGACACATTTCATACAGTTTATAAGTTACAGATTGAAAACTATATAAAGTGGTTATTTCATAAGAATATATTAAATTATTTGAAATAATTGAAATGAAATTGAATTATGGTTATTTGAAATAAGAATATATTAAAAAATAGAATATTGGTTATAATCTTTTTTTGACTTCATCTCGATAAGTAGATTTACTTAACTAATAACTAAAATAATTTATTATGAGCCAAAAAATAGATATCTAACAAACAAACAAAAAATAAATGAAAATTGTAAGGAAGCGAGATCATTAAAAATTTCAGCGTTAATGTTTAATTTAACATCAATGCAAAAATATATATTATGGAGCATTTTATTACAATTAAGGGGACTCGGTACCTCAAAATTTCGAAAAATCGATGAAAATGTTGATTTTCTGATTTTTAGTGAATAATGATCCTTGAACCTTTGACTTGTTATTCTGAAAATTTTAAAACAATCCGACAAGTATTTAATGAGATATGAAACTATTTTGTTTAACGCGATATCAGCTGGCATGCACCATTTCCTGTGTTTATATCAGACATATTTCAAGTGCGAAAAGCTAAGCCAAGCCCCTCTTTTTTTCCATGAAATAAAAAGAGGCAAAGTTTGAAACAGTAACAGTAAATCCTTGTTTATTAATAGTTTTACTACTTTCGTTGAGGTTTTTGATTGAATTTACCTTTGGTTTTTTTATAATCACTTTGAAAGCAAAACTGTCTTTTTCAAGACTACTTAATTTATTTATTGCTTACATGTTTTTTAATTGGTTTCGAAAATGCCTCGCATTAAAAGGAAATCCCATTCCCTTGCTATGAATAATAATACACCATATTACCTTGGTATATAAATTTTTTGTACATTTTTCGGTCATTTTCAAATACGTCGTTACTGCTTACGTTAATTATGCTTTAATTATTTCATCTATATGTCTCAGATTAACACAAAACTTTCATAGAATTATGTTTGAATGATAATATACTTAAAAAAATATTATGTATTTATATAACCTATTTCATGGTGATAATTTTTGTACATATGTTTTTTTATGGCATGCATTGTCTAGAAAATTTACCTACTTCAAAATGGACGAATTCATTTAAATTTTAATTAAATGGCCTTGAATTGTTACTGTATAGTATTGCTTATATGATAAACAGAATTGCAGATCATTTTATAAATGTTTTTACTAAAAAATTTATTGAATTAAAAAAAAGGGATAATTTTATAATTTTTTCCTTAATTTTTCTGATAATTCCTATATATGGTAATGGTCATTAATAAATATGATAATAATGTATGATAATAAAATTGGTATCTTAACACTTAGAAATGCCATATAATTGTTATGAAAAAAATCTAACTTAATATGAGCAGTTTTTATTAAAATTTTATTGTGTTGAAAACTTTAAAGCTGTTTTTCTCAGTTTGCCTTTTTTCAAAATTTTGTCTGCTACAAAATGCTAAAAGTCAATCACATTTTATTGTAATTGCATGATTTTTTTCCTGCTCACTCTTAATTGTATACTTAATAGAATTAGGGATCGATTTGTTAAAATTTTGATTAGTTTTTTTTCTAAAAATGTTCAAAGTGAAAAAAATCTGATATTTTCCAAAAAATTTCACAAAATTTTGTAAATTTTTTTTCCCAAACTGATACAGATATCAAAAAATGGATCCCTATTTTTGTTACATGCATTGTGAGGTCCCCCTCAAAAAATTTGAGGAAAATATTTTGAAAATTGCAGAAGAAGAAGCATTTTTAAAAAATGCTCATTTCTTTAAAAAAAAAATTAAATATTTAAATTTGTAACTCTTGAATTTTAAAAATATTTTAGAAATTTCTTTTTACACACAATTGACATCGATCTATAACAAAAGTTAATAATTTTATTAAAAATTGTGGAAAAAATTTTTTTTGGTACCGAGTCCCCTTAAATGGATTAGAAATAGACAAATAAAAATTAAAGTTTCTATTGAATATGCATTATGTGATATACATTAATTTTGTGAGATAAATTCTGATTTTAATAATAACCTGTTTTTAAGTATAATTACTAAACATGCATATTTCAACAACCATTATATTGATGATAGAGCATTAACAAATTCTACCGAATTAAAAACTTATATACATTATTCTGTATGTTTCTTATGACATAAGAATCTATCAACAAAATTATATGGCCTTTATGGGACAAGCAACAATTGTTCTATGAATATTATATTTTAATTCGAAATAATTGAATATTTTTAAAAATATAAATTTATGTAATTAATTATTTCTCAGTTGTATTCCTAAAATATTTTTTTTCTACTTTAATTCCAAAATGTGAATGAAAACGGAAGAATGAAATAAGAAATTTTACCCATTTTTGTATTATATTAAATTTTAATATTCGTATAAATATATAAAGTTTAGTGCATTATGCTTTATGAAAAACAATAAACAATAGCAATAAGTTAATTTGATTAAACAACCTACTTAGAATTTTATACAATTAAATGTACCGTATATGGTTAAAAAAATTCCGAATATTTTCTGTTTCTCTGATTTTGATGGTGCAATATATATTAATTTGAAAGCAGAAGTAATGCAAAGGTTTAGCTATTCCATGACGAAAATGAGTTATTAATGCCGTAATGTTTGTATATAAATAATACATCATTCATAACAGAAGAATCTAGGTAATCACTTTCATAGATCATTTATGTTTCAAATTCAAAAATCCGATTCATTCCATTAATTTTGTATATGAATGATTATCAGATTATGAATAAGCTAGAACATTTCCTTAACAACCATGTCACAAAGTCATTACTCTACCACTCCTTATTTTTAGTAGAAGCAAAAGCGTGTAAAAATGAAAATGTGACTTTCATTACCACAATATAAATAGTATGAAAACGAAAAAAATATGTCTAAAATAGATTTATGTTTCTTCTTTAATAACTTGATCCCATATATTGAAACACTATACATCAAGAAAAGGCACATTCAGAAGGCTTCCGCCGCTTGCACGCCCTTCAGTCAGGATGTTATTGCAGAAATTCGAAACTTCCTAGTTCTTTGGACATTATAATAGACTCTATTACTTTCGAAATTTGGGTAGAAAAATATTTTAACATGTTATATTCGTTTCTATAATTTTGTTTTCTTTTGATCTCTATAGTTTCTGCTTCATACTATGCTCCGTTAACGTAAACAGTTACAACTCATATGTGCTAGCATCATTTGAAGTATAAATATCAATTTGTAACGTAATCGATACCTCATAAGTTTATTTTTCACAGAAAAAAAAACAACCAATCACTTCAACATTAACAGATTCGGGAATAAATATTTAGCTTCGATGTCAACTTTCATAAATTTGTTTTGCTTGAAGCTAAAATAATAATAAAAAAGAATGAGTCTCAGATGATAGGTTTCTAAATTAAAGGGAAATGCTATGAATAGGAATGCTATTTGTGCATTATTTAAAATTATTATGAAATCTATTATGATTATGAAAAATTAATGATTATATTGATAAAAAATTATAATATTTTCGTCATTTAAGTGCATTCATCTAGTGCTATGCCTAGACAAAAAGATAGAAAATAATTTATTGGTTGTCTAAGTGCTGTTTTAAAAGCCATTTGAGAAACTTTTATTGCTATAATAAATTCAAAATTGAGACAATTTAATAAGAAAGATATCTGGAAATTGTCAATTTTTATTTAATGCTATTACATAAATTTTTCAAATCAAATGTGTGTGTATGTTTAATTAATAAAATTCAAATATTTAAATTTTTAGTGAATCAAAAATATTAAAAAAATATGCTCACCAGGCAAAAAGAGGTTATTTTACACCACTATTACTTTAAAGTACTTCTTGTCTAAGAGGAAATGCTTGTAATGATAATAGACGTTCGCACGGGTTTGGATAATTTAATGTCTTTGGAACTGAGAATAGTTGAATGCTATTCACGGAAAGTTTGTGTTTGCTGATAAACAGTCTGCACAGAAATTCAAGACACCTTTTCCTTCCCTCATTAAGAGAGAGGAAGTACTCTGAATCTCCCTTCGATCTGTAAAGTAAAATTTAATATTTCCTTATCTGAGACGCAATAAGTTTTCACCTGAAACTTAATGGATAAATTGCATTCACTTAAGAGTAGAACAGAAGCTTCGAGCTCCAGACGGAAATAATGTAATTTTGTACAGAACATTCTTATGTACAAGACATCTAATATCAAAATATTTTCAGATTATTTAATACATGTTTTTGAAACTAGTGTGATTTGTAAATATTTGTTTTAATTCCAGCGAATTCCTGTTATGAAATTTGAATTGGTATGTTTTGTGCCTATTAATTTTATTTTTTATAACTTTATGTCGTAGGAATTTAATGCCAAATATCTGTATAGTCAATGATTAAACTTTAAAAATATATAAAATATTTTTTTTAAAAATATATGTTTACATTTTCATTAACAAGGGCACTAAAACAAACTGTTGAAATCAGTTTGGTATCTTCAAAAATATGATCGATTTTTAATGGTATTAAAAGCCCAATCAAAGGCTCATGAATCCCAAAATAAACAATGGAAATCAAATGGAAGAAGAAAGTAAAATTTTCATTATTAATTAAATTAATAGAGAACATTTTATCAATTAAAAGTTCTTTACTTATACTATTTGAAAATTTGACTAATGATGCAAAAATGAAATCGGAAAAATGGACAGTAATATAAATTAATAAATATAAGGATAAAAGGAACCAGTGTAGAGTTTGAAAATATTGAAAGAGTCTGAAGTGGTAAAAAAAAAGATCTGCTATATTTTGAACTTTAAGAAACAAATTATATTTTCTTAACCACGAGATATGAATGAAAACATCCTACATGGAATAATTGAAAAAAATAAACAGTAGATATAGCGCTCTCCACAAATAGATTGTAGGAAACATGATCTAATTCTCTATCATATGAGAAATGAACATTTGGAAATTAAATTTAAAAGTATAAATAATACCAATTTCAGACTTTTTAAAAGTTTTCTTAGTTACATCCCTCTTAAATGGAGAGAAAAGATTAAAATACAATTATGATAAATTAATAGAATGGGACCTCATAATATACCCATTAGCAGTCAAAATTCATTATCTGTTAGTATCCATTAATGTTATCCAATAATATATATAAATAACTAATCCATTAGTATCCGTTATCTTTATTACCAATCAGTATGCAGTTTTGGTGCATGTTTTTAATATTTTAACGGATTAGAAATTGAAGTGTAAATTGTCTGCTCTGATATAGATCTCATAATCAGAAAACAATTAAAAATTAAGATAGTTATTCATAAACATTTTACATTTTAATACCTCAAGAATGTGCACTCATTTAGTAAATCAATAAAATACAACTATTAATCAATGCGATAATTTCAAGCACATTATCAAGATAGTGATAAGACATGTATATAAGATGGAAACATTGTTGCATGCCACTGTTAATACGGGAATTCGAATGAAAGGCTCATATGCATAACATTTCTTAATTCTTTCGTGAGAATTAAGGAAATGACTTTTTTAATAATTAATTAACAATCAGCTCTGAAGAAAATGGATTTTTTTTTCACTTTTCCTTTTATCTACCTTAATTCAGTCTTAAGGCTCTCATTTATGAATCACATTTGATGAATAGTATTCCAATGCTCATACCATCAATAAAATTGAAAAAAAATTATGCATCTAATTAAAGGAAATGCTAATATTTATTTCATAATTTAATGAATCAAAAAAAAGTGGAAGCTATAAATTTGAAAATTTAGGAGCAAATATTTTGGGCTAAATGGCAATAAAGACGCAGGATGGAAAAAAAGATTATATTAATTATCATTCCATGATTTCATGATATGAACACAAATAGTACAAACAATGAAATAAGAATTAAAGAATAATGAAGAAAATAGCATTCATATTTACATTTACAGATAAATTATATTACTTTTATAAGAGATTTTTACTTACGAAATGAAATATTTACATATTATTTCCTTTGAAATTGTTTCATTTAAGAATAAGAATGGTTTAACCACAGTCATTTTTAAAAAAATGTTTTGGTATAATGATCTATGTATACATTTATTATCATTGTTATATTTCTATACACTGGAGAAAACATTTGATTCGAAAAATAAAGTAGCACACTTTTCAGATTAATATATAATGTTAGTTGAAATATATATTTCGAGAACAATAATGTTGTAAGTTAACTCAATTTTATAATAATAATATATTTAATAAAATTTTAAAAAAAGTATATTCTTATAGTAAATAAAATTGCTGAGTATTCAGAATATATGCTCTTATCATGTAACTATCTCTAATATTTAAAGCTGCAAAGATAGAATTTACCTGCTATTCGATAAATACTTTAGATGATGGCAAGAATTATGGTTTATATTTTTTAAATTGATTGATGTATTTCTAAAAAGTTGAAAAAATTAATTTTTACAATAATGTTAGGTGCTATCAGGCATATTAAATATATGTTTCAATATTCTAAAAAATAAATTAGTTATTTATTTATAGAATTAACTGCTTTAAAATATAATCTTTGGAAAATATAATATAAATTTTTGAGCAAGAAAAGAATTAAGCTCTTATAACTAAGCAAGCCAGTTACAAGAAGTTTATAATTTGATAAGGTGTATTAGAACAGAATTTAAAAATGAAGTGAAGGATTAAAGAAGAATTAGAAATTAGGGAAATCTATATTTATTAGAATGAAATGGTTTGGCATTTTAAATAAATATTTCCAAATCTGAATCAAATGTATTTATACAAAATATTTCATGGGCTCTTACAAACAAGCATATCATTATCATATAAACATCATAATATAATACACAAATAAAGTACAGATTTGCAATGCTTAAAAAATTTATAACTTTTATTTTATTTTAAGTTTTTACGTTATATATATATATATATATATATGAAGTTATAGAAGCATTTTACCGTTTCTAAGATAAAAAAATTCATATTAAAAATCCTGCACTAGTATTATTATTTTCATTTTTAATCCAATATTTATTGTTATATCGATGGGTATGGATTTTAACGATTTTAGCTGTAATCAAAAATATTTTGTGTTTTTATGTGCGTTTAATTTGATGTATCTCTGCTTCTACCGTCTGCCATTTTATACTGCTGTTATTTATTTATTTATTTTTCAACGCTGGAGCAAAGAACCAGAAGAGTAAAAAATACTTGAAAAGGAATTAGGGGGAATTTAATGAGAGTCTGATTCACAAACCTCTCCCTTCAAGAATGTGTGTATCTTTGTAAACTCGTCTTCCTTTGTTCTTTTTACTTCTTCGTAATCCGTAAATAGAAAAACGGCGAAAAAGAAAGTCGCTAGGCGTTTCCGCTCTGCACTTTATAATGCAGGTGTTAACCATGGCATATATCTTTTTAAAAGTAAATAAAGATGGAAGAGCAGTGTCATCCATTAAATGTAAGGAAAAGTAAAGGAGTATAGTTGTCCATCTCTATATTGTATTTGTTTGAAAAAACTTTATATATTTTCATATATTTTTTTTGTCTGAAACTTTTTCTTATTTCTTAGAAAAATATTACAAGTTTATTACTATTTTCAATTGACATTTGAGGATTATTTCGTTTAGAAAACATTGATCTAACATCGTGAAATTTCATATAT
>JAOUZG010004540.1:516195-539958 GCA_026289955.1 Argiope argentata | reverse complement strand
ATATATATATATAGTAATAAAATAAAATATAAAGGATGAATCCATTTAAAATATCTGTATTAAAAAATTTAATCGACATTTCATTCCCACATATAGCATGACCATGTATTGTAATTATGCCCAAAGAATGTTTATAATATAATAATGATAAGAGGGATAATGCTATAAAAATAAGAGGAATAATCCTATAAACTTATATATTCAATTTGCTTAAAATATAGTAATTATGTAATATATCAATTAAGTTTACTTATTAAGGGTGGGCCTTCTGGCACAGCGGTAACGCGTCTTCCTCGTGTTCTGAGAGTCCCAAGCTCCAGTCCCGATTTGGGCATGGTTGTTCTTCTTTCTGCTATCTATGAGATGTGTGACTGTGCCTCCCTGTAAAAAGGGGTTGTGCAAGCAAATGTGGTGAGTGTGTAGCTAAGTCGTACTCTTGATCCTAGGATGCACTACTTCAAAAACGAGAGACGCTCCTATCGGCTTAAATCTGCTGCTGTATCAGCGGGAGACTTGTCCATGGTAAGTGCCATAAGTAACAACGTTACATCAACACGTTTTTAAGGAGCAACTTTTTATGATTTCTGCTAGCAGTTTTATAGCAGTAATCAGAATGGATTGAGTCCTGCATTATTGAAAGCAGGAAATTTCAATATAGTTATTAATATTTGTATAAATAATTAAATGAATAAATGTTCGCTGAATATGAGTTATCTCTCTTTTGCTTCAAGAGGTTAAAAGTATAATTCGATAAATGTATTTTTTTCCAAAAAAATAATTAAATATTTTTTTTTTTATTCTATGGATATTTTCTTAACCATTGACATGAAAAACCTCCAAATTGATTAACTATCTTTAATGATATTTGAGTTGATGGTTGATTTGAAAGAATGATCATTCTAGCTAATAAAAATTTAGGAGCGGAATATAATGTAATTAATCTTTTTCAAACTTAATTCTAAACTTTTCTTTAAATTTCTATATATTTTGGTTATGGATTATTTGAAAACCAAATAATTAAATAGTAATAAGATTTATTTCAGAAAGATTGATGATTTTTTATAGAGGGTCTTAAACCTCTTATCTTTGGTGTTCAGAATGCTATACTTACAGAAAGCGGCACCTCTGAATAACTGGTTAATCCTTAAAAGTTTCAGGGTTTGTAAAAAGGTTCTAATTGCCCTTTTTGTAATGAGTTTGACTCTACAGCTCGAGATCGCATACTGTGAGTGACAGGTGTTGGTTATCACAGTTCTTCGATATTTAAGAGCAATTTTCTTTTATTGTTTAGGGAAATACTAACAATAACATCGATGGAAAATGAAAAAAAGTGTGATTGTGTTTAGAGATAGTTAGATTGTTTTCGATTATTTCATAAAACCCTATATAATATTTACTTAAGGGATAAATGATCATTGTGTTTAATTTGGTAAGGATCTAATTTTTTACGAATTTAATGTGTTCGTCTAATATCATTGTGATACATTTTTTCTGAAATAAAAAAATAAACAAACATTTCTTTTTAATTTTTTATTTTTTTGTGATTCACACCGAAATTAATTGAAAGAAATATTTGAGATTATCATAACAAATTAATGATAGAATTTCAATCGATTGGCCAGGAAAATTATTCCATTAATTTTTTTCTGTGAAGCAGCAGAACATACTGCTTGAGCAACGTGTGAAATCATATAATAAAATTTCAAAAATATGTCAAGAAACTTTTGCATTTACGTTAAGACTCAAAGGCAAGTAAATGTATGAAATTTCATACCATTTTCTTTTAATTTTTTAATTTCGGCTACCGTAGTTACTAGATAAAATGAAGATAACAGAAACCATTTCGTTTATTTTCTCAGAAATATGACATAAAAAGATTCTATATTTATAATTACTTTTACAGAAATAAAAAATGACATTGAAAACTCGAGGGGATCTTCTTTTAACTTAACTTCTTCCTAACTTTCTCCTTAAAACTACATCTCTGTAGAAAAGAATATTGTTGTCTCTATGGATGGATGGCTATTTAAAGCAAATAATTATATTTTAGTTTATTAAAAAATTATTTTTATTTATGCCAATATTGATGCGGAGCACATTATTTGAACCAGTAGTTGCAGTGATACTACGAAATAATTATTGAAATTTTTGGCAGACGAAGATTTCAATTTTATTAAACAAATCATACTTTTCTAGTGATAAATGTTGGTATTATTATATTAATCTACTTTTAGCATCAACAGATGACGTCACGTGCAGACAAATCGCAGTTATATACTTCAAAGTGACAGCTTAGAAAGAACTTAAATGGATAATTAATATACATAAAATTAAGTAACTAATCTAAAGGATATATTTTTATATTAGAAATATTTGTTGACTGTTTCATCTCATTATTTTTACTTTTTGATAAAAAATAATAATTTAGAACGAAGAGTTAATCAAAAATATGACGAAACAGCGAACGTAATCTCACGAAATATTTCTCGCATACTTTGCAATACATTTCTTCTACTTTTACAACCTTTTAAAATTTTTAAATTTAAATAATGTTTCGAATATTTTATCTGGAATTATTCCATTTTCAATGGCTATAATAAATAATTTCGTTAATAAATGTCAACAGTTAAAAATTTTGGATTCTTATTAATAGTTAAAAAAATATTGACTTTCAGACATATATCACCATTTTTATTAAATCACTTTACGACTATGTATTTCGGACACATTATCTTCAATTGATTGGAACTAATATACAGTACAAAAGTATAGTTGTCTTTACAAGATCTTATACCAAATTTTATAGATATAAGCCAATATGTTTGTAAGCTATTTTATTGACATTAATGTGGAAATACAGGCAGTTAGACATCAAATCTTGAAGATATTTAGTTCAAAATTTAATTTTAAAATATATTATAGATGCAAAATATTGTATTTATCTTGCATTTTGGTTCCTAGTAACATTTTCCCTTGTATTCGGACAGCTAGACAAGTAAAGATTTTGAAATAAACTAAATCCAAATTTCAATAAAAATTTCTTAATGTTTTTATAATATTCAAACATTAACTTTTATGAATGGCAATGTTGCTGACTGACAATATTACCGGGCTTGAAATGTGCCATAAATCACAACAATATTAAGTTTTGTCATTTCATTTCATAGTTTTTTTAAGTATCGTGTTCCCAGAGAAACAGACAGGTATGAAGAATACTGAAATATATTTTACGAACTTAGAAAGATCTGAAATGTGAAGATTTGTTTAAATCCCGAGTCATTTTTTAATGATTATCGTATATTATTTATACTACTTACATGAGAAAACAGAAAGTACAGTTTTTATTGCTTTTGACATTTGCTAAAAAAATAAAAATCGAAATAAAAAAGTGACCGTTTGACTTTTTTGGATGATTTTCACTGAGAGGTAGTTAAATCAGATGTTAGGCATTAGATGTCGGATGATTCAAAGCAGTATGTTATACTTATTCATGGGAAAGTTTTTCTTTTTTTGGTAGCAAAGCGAATGATGGTCTTGCTCCAATGTATTAGTACCACCAGTATTTAGTTTCTAAATACAAGAAGAAACTGTATCCATTTTAGAATGTTTTAATCATTTCAATGAAGACATTTATCAAAATTTAATGAATTATATAACGAATAACGTTATTTCTGGAGATTTTAATCACAACTATATGCTACTTTACGTTCTGAAATTTTAAAATTCTTGGTATATTTTTTCTTGGTAAATTCTTGGTATATATTTATCTATGTTTTTTGCATGATGAATATAATTAAAAATTTTAAAATTGAATGACTTTTGATTTGGATGATTAAAGTGTATGTGTCGGAAAAGGTTGTCCTTTTCCATATGCTCTTGAATTTCTTCTAAGAGAGAGAAAATTGATAATATCTAATTTTTTATCATTATTATGAACATTTTTGGTACTATCTTAAAAATTATCTTATCGAAGTGAGATCAATTCAGTTCTCCTAAATTTCATAATCCCTGAGAAGATATGTTTTATTTTTTTATAGTCCCAATTTTTTCGAATGTCTCAAATTATAGAAAATTAAATTCTGGTGTCTGTTGAATAATTTACTTAATACAATTATGTTGTATAAATTTAATCTAAAAATAATTTTGCAATATTATTATTATTGACATTCTGTAAAATAAATTATATTTAATAAAATTTCAAAAATTTGAGAAATTCACTGACATATTTTGAAAAATCTGTATCGAAAATTAAAAATTAATTTCAGAAAAAAGTTTCAATTAAAAATGGAAATATAATTTAATAATAATCTAAATTAATTAACTATAAGGATTTTTTCAAAATTTGAAATGTATATACTATAAACTATTTAAATAAAAAAAACATTAGTTTAATAAAAAGTCATTTCTGAAAAAGTAATACATTTCCTGTTCATAATTTGAATGAAATCAAGTTTGGTCAAGCTGCTATCTATTATTAATCTTACGTTTTATTATTAATATTAAGTTAATTAATCTTAAGTTTTAATTCTTTTTTTGCTACTGATATTGAAGTTTACTTTCCATTATAAGTAACATCTTAACATTTCTAGAAACATTTCATGACATCATTGATCAAAATATTATATATTTTAAAAATTAATTCATGTTTTAATTTTACTTAAAGTTATAGGTATTTAGATTTTCTTTTATTATATTATTCACAATAGTATTTAAAATAAGTAAAATACCCATAAAAAAATATTTTTTTTAAATCATCTTATAAAGCAAACATTTTGATAAATAAGTAAACCTCCAATCACGATCCATCCCCAAATATATTTCTACATATTTCATGATTTAATGTAAAGTCAGCAAATATTACTACAAAAATTCATTGAGAGAAGTGCTTTTATTTGTAAAGTAGCCTTCTGAGAATCCTCAATAGAAGAACAGGATAAATAAAGCACATTTATTAAAGCCTTCTAGACACAAATTTTAATCTTAAGTTCACTAATTATGGAAGTAGAAACACCTCTTCAAAACGTTTTTATTCCTTCTTTTACTTCGGGAGGAGCACTTTTATGTATCTCAAGTAGGAAGTTGTTAAGAGAATAAGTTAGTGAATATTTGTGGCGTCTAAAATCAGTGTGTGGAAATTAAATTTAGGCAGAAAAGTTCCAAAGAATGATTGGATTTATAGAAAGGAATATAATTTCAGTGTGAAAATTACTAGTAATATTTTAACGCACACTGACGTTGCATATTTCAATATTTTCCTATTATAGATATTTATACCAAGAGTATATGTATGGAACTTTAAAACGTTAGATTAGAATATGTAGATTATGAATATATACAAACATTTCTTTTCGAATGCGTGGTTTTTACTTATCATTATTAAATTTTTACCCTTAGATTTCAGAGTTTTAGTTTAGATTTTATTATCGCCATTTTTATAGTCAAACTAGGACAATTTTGGGACAGATCTCGTAGTTTTGAGCCATGTTTAGATGACATGAACAACACCTGATTTGGTACCCCCTCTCCAAACTTCCACGCCACACCAGTGGGAGCATGCTTTCCCCGACCAATTTCACGTGTCATCAGATTCGTTTATACAACAGTTCTTTGGTGGAATCGATATCGAAAATGTAACCCTCTGGTTCCAAGACTGTACCACAAAACCACTGCTGTCATCGTTGGATTTTAGAGAATCACTGAAAATTCATTAATAATTTTTTTTCAGATGCTACTGATAATGAATTTTTTAGGAACCAAAATTATTGTCTGAGTATATTGGCTAAGTTTGATTATTTATATTTCACAAAGACCATGGTATATTAGCTGCAAATTAGATTTAATTAAATGTCCTGAATCATATTAGTAAGTTCACAGATGAATAATGGTTCTGAATAAAATTGCTGCCAAAAACTAAATTATGGTTATAATTATAAAGTAAAAATGCCAAATCATCTAATCACAATTTTTAATTACTTTTACTTTATTGAAAAAGTTAAATGAACATTTGTTTGGATGTCATTAATGGTTTTATATTGTTGTTGTTACTTATGATACTTTTCATTAACAAACCGACATCTCGGCATCAGAAGCTAATGCCGAGTTTATGCATTAGCTTCTGAAGGCAAGTCCTTGAGCACCAGTATGGCAGAAGTCTGATTTCTAACCCATATGAAGACGCTTGCACAACCCCTTTTTATAGGAACCTCTTTAACACACCTCACATATAGAACACAAGGTAATGAACAAAACCTGATGCGAACCTGGGCTGGAATAATGGACGCCCAGACCACGGAGAAGACGCGCTATCCCTAGGCCAGGACGTTGGCCATGGTTATATGTTAAATTGATATAAATCATCAGTTAAAAAGTTGCAGACATAACTTTATTTTTTATTTTTAAATGGTCATGGCATTTTATAGGGAATTTGACTATCATTTAGAATAGTCAGTGTCATAACCAATAAGGCTATGAAACAAACCTGTAATACAAAATTATTGTAGATCACATATAGTTTGTGATTATATGTGTTCTATAGTTTATAACTTAATTATTTTATTATTTAATGTAACTGAATTTAATTAATCATAAA
This sequence comes from Argiope argentata, assembly GCA_026289955.1. NCBI lineage: Eukaryota > Metazoa > Arthropoda > Arachnida > Araneae > Araneidae > Argiope > Argiope argentata. The sequence continues at coordinate 533,369 of JAOUZG010004540.1, read as the reverse complement.
CATATAAATTTTTTGGATATATTATCGTTTATGTCAATTTTTTAATTCTCCCTTATGATTCAAACATTTTCCATTAATTAAATTCTGGTATAAAGATTGTAATTGAAAATAATATTAAACCGAACATTTATTTATGCATTGCCAATTCTCAAAAGATTAGTTATGACGCTATTATATTTCTAGCTTTCCGATATTTCTGAGCTTTATATTTAAAAAACATATCATTCTTCTTGTTCAGAGCAGTTAGAAGTCAAATCCTTTCTTCATGTGAGTGGCAACAGAATTCTAGTCTCAAAACTTGATGTACACATCTCACAAAAAATTTCTGATATACAAGTAAGAAGGCAAATCCGTAGCAGATTTAGTACTAAGCGGGTGCATTGCGCGGGGTCTACTACATTACACCCCTTTATTTATTTATTACAAATGCCCAGAAATTGGTTATGAAGCCATTTTAGTTTTAGCCTTCTAATATTCTAGAATACCAAATATATAACGATATATGATAATTTTCCCCAATAGAAAATATACAAATGATTTATAATAACAGCAAAAAGCATAGTTTCTACTGCCATGAATATTTTCAACCTTAAGGCATTGGAAATATAAGATCATACATCGTATTTTTTTTCTTGTTTATGAACGGTTTCTTTGTTTATTTTTATGTCTTAAATTAAACTATAAACAAGTAATATGAATAAAGATTTTAAAGTCATTTCCTTCTTTGATCAACAAAGAAATTTTATATCAGTTGCTTTTTATAAAATAATTACAATTAATGTAGAGAATTATCAAAAAAAATAGTGATTTTTGCAAGAATTGAACTCGCATTATACACCTTCACGAGAACAATTATGAAATCTTTGTACTTTACCGACTGTGCTACTGCATGTTAATTTAAATTTTCATTAAACTGCTAAAACACTAATTAAATTCTAAAAAGTTAAATCAATTTAATTAATGAATTAATATTAAAAATAGTATTAACATCAAATATCATCCAATACAATTTTTAAAGAATATTTTGAACTTGGGTGGATGTATAAAAAGTATTTCATTTCCGATCAAAAATTCGAACAATGCTAATATAGGGAGAGAATGAACTTATAATAGAAATTGAATAAAGTTCAGTAAAGAATCGCCCTCTCACAGAAAGCAAAATGCAGGCATACGATGTCCAGAAAATTGTTTAGAAATAAACTCATCATTCGATCAACGTGGTATCTTGAATCTCAAAAACAAAATCGAGAGAATAACAGAAAGATTAAGAGCCCGAGTTACAATTACTGATGTTCCGTCAAGAAGATAAATGAAGAGCAAGGAACAGATACCGTCATAGGACTGTCATTATCTTCTTTTGTTATGTGTCCGAGTTACGCATATGGAGTGTCCCCCTTGGACAGATAGATTAATCTCTTCTTAAGCGGAATTTAATATGCAATTTCGAGCTCCGAAATGTGAGCATTTTGGCTTTTTTATTTATTTATTTTTTGGCTTTATTGCTGCTAATGGAAACGCTATGTAAGAATTCGGTCGTTCATAAATCGCTTGGTTTCACCAATACCTACCTATTATCCTATTAAAATTAAAATTAATTGATTTAAATTTAAATTAAATTACAATAGATTAAAAATTCAATCAAATAGATTTTAAATTAAAAAATTAATTGAATTGATTTAAAATTAAATTAAATGTAATTTAAATTCAACCAAATTGATTTTACATTAAATTAAATTTTTAAAAATTAATCAAATTGATTTAAACTTAAATTAAATTAAACATAAAATTAAATAAAACTTTAATCAGATTAATTTAAAATTAAATTAAATTAATTATGGAACAGAATGAAAAATTAAAATTTTATATTTGTTGATTTTTTGCAATTATGGAGAACATAACTTTTATAGAATGTATGTTTCATTGTAAAATAATGCGGGGAATTTATTAATTTACGTACCAGAGGGCAAAATTATTAAGGTTATAATAAAATCTCTAAAAGCTAAGTGCGGTAAGTAAATATTTTTTTCTGAAATTCTATAAATAGAAAGGAAAGGGTATTTCGTAACTGGGATGCATCTGTAAAAAAATATATCTTGTATCCTATAGTTTATAATTTTTTAAGGAGATTTGATTCAGTCTTATCAAAAGCTATTTTCTATCATTTTGTTTATTCATTCTAAAAGAGAATAATCTTTAAATTTTTATCTTTTTAATCACAATTTCCAAAAAAATTTTTAAGTAAATAGAGTAACATTTGTATAAATTTTTTATGTAAAAATGTTGATTCACTCTTAAAAATTTTAGGAATATAAAAATATGATTCAAATACGTTAAAAGTGTATAAAGCAAAAACCTTTTAGTTTAGAGATTTATCAAATGATTTGTCTAAATATGTGCAGATATCTGAAGAAAATATCTAACCAACTTCTTGAAATAAATATGTTTTATTCTATCCATTTATTAGATTTTAGGTTTCTAATTATAAATATTTTTTTTCAATTTGTAATAGTACTTTTTAACCATATAGCCTTTCTTAGAGTATAAATTAATTATTATTTCCGTATTCAGGAAGAGTAAAATATACTGAGAAGCTGTTAACCTGTAATTCAACAAAAACTATACATTAGATTTTAATTTATGCGGATTTTTATTAGAAAATTCTAAGAAGATTATTTTCCTAATATAGCTTTTAAAGATATATAACATTAAAATGAGAATAAATGTCAGTATAAAAGTGATATTTCTATTTATAAACATATATTATTCATATGAAAATAAAGTATGATATGAAATGAATAATGATATGAAAATGATATTCTAACTTCAAAGAAATTATGCATTAGAGTAACTATTTTAACTATTATTGCTACTTAATGACTTTTAAAACTTTATCCTTCTTAAAACTGATTTTACATAAGCTTCAATATGTTTTGATATTTTAAAGTTTGTCATTATGAAATATGTATTATAATTTGGGTTCCAAAGTTTACACACAAATATAATAACAGTAATTTATTATGCTATAGAGAGATGAATATTTTTAAGAGTTTAAAATAAGAAATAGTTGTACATTATAAAACGCCTAACTTTAGAAGTTAAACTCGCTTTAATTTATCAGTTTTCATTATTAATAGCAGTAGAAAAAAGAACAATAAGAGTCAAGAGTTTCCCTGATTTTTACACGTTTCATTTCTAGATAAAGAAATGCTTCAACCGGAAACACAGTAAAAAGCATCATAAACGTCTCCTAGACCATAATATTTTTGGTAAATACAGAAACTATAAACTGAGTATACTGGAACAGTATTTTATAATTCTGATTGTAGACATTAAGAAGAACAATTATAGAAACAAAACAGAGCCTCACATATTAAATTGAAATGCTGCAATTCACAAAAAAATTCAAGCAAGCTTGAAGTTCACAAGACTTGCCCTAGCATGTACTGCACATATTCTAGCGAATGTTATTTCCCTGTCATTATATCTTTTAACCTTAGGTCAACTTTAAATCAACATATGAGATAGTATCCTCCCTCGCTCTCAATTGGAGCTATTCTTTCTATCAGAGCAAGGATCAAAGTAACTTTGCTTTCTAAAACGTGCCATCTCTTAAATGTTATGAACTTTGCTACCATCAGGGCCAAAAGGCATGCAATTCATGCATTACGATCTATGCACAATTTTCCCACAAGACGCATGATAATTTTATTAACATTCCAAGGAGGTGGAATAGAAAATCAAGGCCCATTTCTCTGTCTTCAACTTCAATCACCAATGCTTGGTCTTCAATTAAATCCTATGAGACATCTTAATTTACACTTTTTCACGACTCCTATGGGCCCAACGGAAATGATGCATATTATTAGTGCTTGTGAGGCTCTCTTCAGTGGTCCCATCATGTTTCCTTCGTAGCTTCTGGCAATGTTCGGTTATGGCACAGTCGATTGGCATCACTTTTGACAAGAACTTGAATACATTTATCCTAATTTTCATCATTTCAACACGTTTTGAGTGCAATTTTAGTTCCACTTAACTTACTACTAATGATCTAAATTTGTCGTTCCAATATTAGACTACCAGAATAAGTATAATTAAATGAAAAAAAAGTTCACAATAGCTAATTTGGAAAACGGTAATTATTATTTCTTAAATATTAATCTGTACTTAAAATAACACTCAGTGTGTGAATGTGATTGTGTTGGATCTCTACAGGACAAACCGTTCGAACTACAAGTACCCCGTTTGGCATGTGTTTATCTTGGAGGTCAGAAATGTGCAAACGGAAGCTATTTTTATAATTTTTAATTTGATTATTTATTAATTGAAAAAAGTGAAATTTCTGCATTTTTTTGCCCATAACTGATTTTTGTTTCATATTGATTCTGAAACATAAAACTAATTTTTGAATGAAATCAAAGCTCAGAAAATTATAATTTTTATTATATTAATTATTTAACCGAATCATTAAATTTCGATTTTTGACGAATATTTAGAGAAATATTTTAACAATATTTTTCAAAAACATATTTTGAATAAAATAAAAATAAATTTTAATCTGCACGAGTATGTTAGTGGGAAAAACTGGTTTTTATCAGTATGTTTTTATAACATTAATACAAGTTCAAATTTTGTAAAAAAAACAATTATTATTCCAAATTAAATATATAAAATTTTTAGGTCACGTCTATATGAAATGAAAAAAAAATTGAAATATATTTTCTATAAATTAAACAGATGAAGAGTTTTCTTTTACATTATCTAAATTATTAATTAACTGGATTAATTCAGCTAAAGTCAAATTTAGTTTAATATATATTGGATAATCACACAAATCTCTGCCCATCAGTTAATTTGGGGCATACATCAGCAAAAAATGGTATAAATAAATAAAATAAGTTCTTTTATGTAACTTGAGTAAATAAATGCTCCGATGAATTTATGAATTTTAAATTTTTACTTAAGTCATTTGCCCTTGGAATCATATTTAACAAAATATTATCGAAACATTAATATTATAAATAAAAATTGTTGACTCTTATCAACTAAATTAATTAATAAATCTACATAATATGTGAGATTTAGGAAATTTGAATATTTATCTATAAAAACCAACAAGTTTGGACCATTTCGTCGACCATCTCAAAGAAGATATATGTCTCTTCTGCCAAAGTTTCTCGACAATGATTAACCAATGATTAAGAAAACGTTGATTGCTCTAAAATTTATGCATAAAAACTTCATAAATAGGTCAGGTTTGCTCTTAGAGGGTAGACACATTTTTTTTTTCATTTACAAATCGCAATGTCCAAAATATTTCGAGAAAAAAATCCTTAGAACCAAACGGCTATATGAAAGTTAAATCTTATTTTTTTCATAAGACTGCAATAAAATAAAATGCAATCCCACATTTAATTCATTTCTTTTTTCTTTTTTACTGAAATAAAATATGCTACTTCTTTTTACATCATTTAAATATTTTGAAAGTAAAACTCCAAACATAATTTTATCAGAGAAATTTTTTGTTGAATAATTCTTTAAAATATATTAATCAGAAGTGCATAAGCTAAGTATTCATCTAATTTTAAGCATTAAACATCGCTCATTATTAAAAAGTGCATAATTCATAAGTGCTTATTGCCTAAGAATTCTGCTTTCAATTTTCATAGTTAAAAATAAGATATTGTTGGTTTCAGTAATAAATGTTTTTATATTAGTCTCAATTCAACATCACTGTAATTTAAATTCAAAATTTTATAGACAGAAGATTAAACAGATAGATAAGTATTACAATGAATAGAGCTGCTTAATGCCTACATTATATAATATCTAAATTATATAACTATCAAAATCTGAAGCTAAAAATATTTTGCAACAAAAGCTACTAAGAGACCAATATACATAAAGCATTTAATTCAAAATTTTAACGATAATTTATATTGGCGAACCAACTGGTTATCAAAGACAGCTAGTATTTAATAAAATACTACTATTTATTATAGGGGAATTTTTTCCACTTAGTATAATAAAGTTTGTTAATATATGTTTATGTCATGTTATAAATAGTCGATTTTTAAAACATTTAGTTTCATATAAAAAAATTAATTTGTGTTCTGAATATGAAAGTATTTTAACTAAGCGTCCAGGAACATCAATATTCTGCAAAATGAATTCTTAATTATCTCTTGGCATTGAAAACTGCATTGTCATATTTATTTTCTTCCGAAGTGACTAATTAAAATTAATGAGACAAAAGAGTAACGTAAGAAAGCTTTCATACATAAATTATACGTAACAAGATAAAGCATACAAAGATCATAAATTTACTATTTATGAAATAATGCATGAAATGATGGAATGGTATTTGGAACAGTTTACTGCAAAACTCTGACTAAATTTATAGTAACTTATAACATTTTACCTGTCTAATCGGCTCTCATATATAAGGAAAAAATGGCATGCTCGTATATTTTTAAGAAGAAATCCATATAATTAAACCTTTATCATGACTTGAATAACAAAAATAAATCATTTATATATGTGAATTCATTTCGATATTGAAAATCTTTTATTTCTTTGTTTCGTATTTGTTTGTGTAGTATACTGAAGATATTTTGAATTAGTATTGATTTTGATATAACATTTTTTTAAATTATAATTATTAGGCTCTGTAAACTGCAAAAAGAAAAGAAAAAAGAAAAGATTAGTTTAAGAATACATTCAAGGAAAGTAATATTGCTTTATTTATGAATATCATAATGGTATTTGACTGATTCTTGAATATCATAATATGTGTATTTGATTCCATCATAAATATCATGCAGGTATTTGATTTTTTCATGAATATCATGCTGGTATAACTACACTAGGAAATTACAAAAACTGTGTTTGTTAAATTCAATTGGTTTACTCAACCTAGTAGCACACACATATTGCATAATATTGATCAATATTCACAATATTGTGAATCATTGAATAATATCATATCATATTGCACAAGATTGTACAATATTATTTCACTGTTTGGGCATTAAAGAGATATTTAGGATTTACAATATATACATTTTCGAAAAAAAATAATTTAATCTGTTTAAACAAGTTTCTGAACTTGTAACATTTTAAAATTATTATAAATTATATTAATCCTCCTTTTTTATAGTTATAACTGATTTAAATTCCTTTCATTAATGTAAAAGAAAATAAATATAAATAATAGATAGTTTATAAAATTTATTTGTTTCTTATAGATCTGTTGCAGTACCAAATTTCTGAATCATAAAAGAAAGTTTTTTTATTGCAATACTGAATTTATAAATTATTTACATTTATATTACTTTCGTTATATAAGAAATATTTATTCATTGATTAAACTGGAAAATTAGACATTCCAATCCAGCGAATAACAGCAGTAAATATCTTTTAAGATTATTTTTCTCTTACAAATATCAAATTCAATCCCATATCTATGTATTGTGCATTCATAAGAATATATATGTTATTTATATTGATATATTTTTCATCAAATTTTATAAAAATGAAAAAGTAAAAAAAATATATGTTTTCATTTCATATATCCTTCTATCCAGCATTCTTCGAATATTTATTCATATACTTTACATTTCTTTCAATCCTCTTGCTTTTCGTTGAGTTTAGAGTGATGGAGTTGCTTGTAGAATTTTTATTTATTCATGAGAACATATTCTGGAACATTTGTCATGGCGATTACAGTGTTGAGCTTGTTTGGATAGTCTAGGAGAAACAAATGGTCATTTTTCAAAGCAAATAAAAGAAGCGTAAAGGAAAATGTTTTCTCAAATGTCTTTGATCTAAGATATTTCCAACAGAAGGAGACCATTTGTTTTTATAAGAAACAAGTATTTGAAAAACGAGAATCATAGATAGATGAAAACTTCATGCATAAAGTTACTGGGAATTTAATCCTTAAAAAATAAAAAAGGAAATATTTAATTCATATTCGAAATAAACTATAGTTTTGATTTATCTCATTTCTAGGTTTTGTTTTATTTTCTTATGATTAATAATGTTCTCTGATATTTAAATTTAGGAGATGAAGTAACGCTCAATTTCTTAAAGCAAAAAAATAACAGAACTCATGTTTTTTTAACGCTAAGCAATATATATAGACCCTAAATTTTCTTTAAAAGTACACCTAATACGTTCGTAATAATTCATAATATGATTTAACCGTCTCATCTTTGATTATTGTGAATAAAATCTATCTGAAATATATGCATTATTATAAATTTTAGATAAATATATAATATATTTATTTCAAATTGTTGTTGCTCTTGTTACATTTTTTTAGCTTCGATTAGAGGCAAATACTTTGTCCGATAAGGAATTTCAATAATTAAAAGAAACATTACACCAAACAGTGCGTAGATAAAAATAAAGTTTTAATAAATGGTTATGTAGTTATTTGAAATTATGACATTTATGCAAAAGTTTTTAGTACTTCTTTTCAAATTTAAAGCACTTTTTCAATATTGTGAAGTAATTCCTATTATTTGAATAAATTTATTTTTTAATTCTAAAAGTAATTAATAGTTACTTTTGCATCAATTTTCAGTATTAAAGATCTATTCAAAATAATAAAGATATATTTCAAATATTTAAACAAAATTTTTAAAAAATAATTTCATTCTATGAGGAGGCATTTCGATCATATTATATATATATATATATATAATTTAGAGATAGTCACATCTGATTAATTACTGATTTTTATGGAGAAAATAATTTCTTTAAATACACGAAAAACAGTTTTTAGTTAAGATGCCACAATTAAAATACAGTGGTGGACTAAATTAAGAGATGGAAGCCTTTTTACCAAATATCTCAATAAATACTGGATAAAAATAAATAAAATTTGTTGTAGATATAACATGTAATATGACAATAATGTGTGCAAAGCAAAAATTAACGTATATTCATTGGCAAGAGTTATTGCCAATAGTTCAATGTGGACTAAACTTCATGATGAAATATGGCAATGGAAGTGAGGATTTTATTGTATGTAGTCGTTTCAAGAGTGGTTTGTATTTACGTCTTACAAATAAACAGCATGCACAAAGACTATGGATGCTGCTAATAAGAGAGTTTATTAGTGCCTCCTCCTTAAGAGTAAGAAGACCCACCGACTCATTCAGCAGTTCAGTTTTTAATTCAGGAATGATTCTGGGTGGGGGTTGGCGTATCGCAATAGCCCTTCCAAGAGCATTTGAAGCCTTTTAATGGGGTTAATGTCAGTATATTTTCCTGGCCAATCCATGCGATGAATATCTTTGCTTTCCAGATAATTCGGCATTGTCGTCTATAAAAAAGAATTAAGGTTCATCAGCGCCCCTTAAAAGACACACACAGGGTTGTAGGATATCATGTATCTCTGAGCATTCACGGAACCAATGTTAAAAACATGGATTGGTGTGTGAGTATCTTGCATGATTCCTTCCCACACCATCAGTCTTCCACCGACATAATCGTCGCTTTTTATGATGTTACTGGGATGGTATCGAGTCCCAGGCTCCCTCTATATGAATATTCGCCGATAATCAGGTTGTAGACTGAATCTGGACTCATCTGTAAAGAGAACATTACCCCATTGGATCTTTGTCTAGTGTTGGTGTTGTACAATACCATTGTACAAAGCTCTCTCTTGTGGGAAGGAATGAGTGGGATGAAAATGGCAGGATTTCTGGCAATCAACCCTCTGTCACCAGCTGTCTTCCTTTAAACTAATGCTATCCCTTTAAAAGAGGTCCCTAGACAATTGTGTTTCTGTAGACGTCCTCTGGCGCTTGGCTGTAAGTAACAAATACTGGTCTTTATTGGACATTGTTGCTCTCGAATGACTTTGTCCTGCTCTTCTGAACACTATCCCACTGTTTTTAAACTGACTCCATAATTCGAAATAACACTTGAAGTCACATCCAATTTCCTAGCAACCTGAGCTAGGGACTGCCCTGCCTAAAGTCTACCCACAATTCTCCACTTCATACCTTCGTCTAAACGATGGTGTTTCCTCATTTCACCAACCAATCAACAAAAATCAACAAGATTATTCAAGAAACCCAATACAAATCGCCCCTGTGTTGTAGAATGTAATGAGTTGAGCAGCTGGCTGCAGACTTTTATACCTCCTGCCGGCTTAGCAACGCCCACAAAAATACGTAAACTAAATTCAGCAACGCCAGAGCCATTGTGACCTTAAATGACAACCAACTATCCAGGTTTTATTTCATATTGTCCGAGTAATGTGTGAAAATGCCTTCCATCTCTTAATTTTGTCCACCAGTGTTTATATGTTTCATATTGAAAATGTTATATTTATTTTTTTCAACTCTTGATATTTGTTTGAAATGGAAAAACTGGTAGTAGTTATATTATAAATACTTTTTCATGTAGTAACAAAAACATGATGAAGAAATGTCTCTTTAAATACTAAAAATTAAAAAAAAAACTCATTAATGAATTTGGGAAATTAAAATATAAGATAAAAACACTTTCATGGTTTATTGATTGAAGTCAAAATAATTACACGTGTTTACCCTAAATAGGAGACGCTTCTATATTCTTTGAATTGAATGATTTTAAAAGTAAAAGGTATTGAATGATTTAAAAATTAAGGTTATGGATAAAATAGAAATGTTTTCAATTTTTTGATTTGTTTATTATTTCATTAGAAAATTATAGAATAAACATTCAAATAAATAAATGAAATATAAATTAAAAATGTTTTTTTTTAATTTCTTTTTAAATGAATCATTTTTAATTTTATGATATATAAAAGTTAAAATGCAAGGATTTAAGGCCTTGCATTAAAAAATACTTTATTGTTTGTCTTTAGAATTTAATGAGATCTAAAATCTCTCATTCTTGACTAGGTGCCTAGCGACCTAAATCGTACATAAGAATAACAAAAATGATAATTCAAAGACGATTTTTTAATTTAAAAATAATCATATAAATACAAAATAAGATTTCCATATGAATGAAAAATGAATTCGTATAAACAAATGAAATTGTACCATAAAGAAGAAAGATGTAAATATGTTTTTGCTCGGTTGTCAGCAGACTTACAACAAAATAAAAAAAAAATTATATTCCCATTGAGGGAAAAAATTGTTTTTGCTTCGTTTCTTTCTTTTTATTTTTATGATTAGTTCTTATGAATATCAAATGTTTTATAAGCTTAAATATAAATTGCGCATTTCTTAAAAAATTGAGTACAAATATAATTTTAAGCTTACAAAAATTAATTCTGTAAAACAGTGGTTGTTTTTAATTTAATGACAATTAAAAAATAAAACTAGAAAAATAAATGTTCTTTCCAAATGATTATACATTAAATATATGTTCAAAGCAGTTAAATAAACTTATTAATGCAAAGCATATGGAAAAAACTAAGCTTGATAACCCAGGAATATATTATATCCATTTGAAATTAGATACATTAAATCTTCTTCGAGACAGCGTATTCAGTTTCAATTTTGATTTAAAAGATATATTCTTATTTTATAATTTGGAATCACAAGTAAATATTTTTTTTTGTTTAAAAGGTTATAGTGTTAAGAAAAATTTATTAGTAAAATGGTAAGAAGAGAGAAATAAAAGGTTGTATTAAAAAGTTTGATTTCGTAATTTTTTGAAATCCATCGACTTAACCAACATACCTACCATTGTTCCCATTGAGGGAAATTTTGTCTTTAATTGTTTTTACATACTGTATATATAATTAACAACTAAATATTTATATTTATGTATGTTATACAATAATACATATAGAAACAAATGACGGAAAAAAGCAATAATTGCATGTACAGCTCAAAACGAAACTGAACTTATGCGGAAAGTGAAAAATAATGCTTTAATATTCTATAAATAGTATATTTTTAATAATAATAATTTTCTACAAAAGTAAATGAGGAATAGTTTTTGTTAATCAAGCACACATCATTGAAGATAATTTTCGTTTTTCATAATAAGTTTTATTCATATTATTTTCAAGTATTTTCACGGTTGATTTTAGAGATATTCTTCATTTTTATTTTAAATAGTAAAGTAGAAATGCATAGCACTGAAGCGTCGTTAATATCTGGTGAATTTTTTTCACAAAATATTCTTTTCTTAACTTTGCAAGATATAAATAGAACATATTCTTTGTAAAAGATTTCGAAATCCGATTAACAAATTTTCTTCAGAAAAGGCGATAGATTAAAAAAAAATATGTATTTATTATTTTTATTCAAACAATGGCATTCATTAATTCAATCCTTGGTTTCGAATTATTGTTTTGTTTGTGGCAGAAGCCAATTTGCAAGCTCATTACATGGATTTTCCTTTTTAAATGCCTAAGCTAAGCTCTCTTGGAGTATGTTTTTTTTTTTGAATTAGCATGAAAAAAAAACCAGGGGTTACTTACCTTTATACAGTCTGCTTATGAAGCCAGAAGATTATTTAGGCATGAAGTAAATAAGTATGGTTTGTGACGGTGCTGAAAAGGAATTCTTTAAAAATTATTTTAACGTACTTCTATTTTCAGGTCTTGCTTCAATTTAAAGAAAAAATCTGGGAAACAAAAAATTAGTTCAAAAACAAAGGCGTTTAAAGCTTTGTAATTTTTTTTGTGTGTATATACCTAAAATATTTGTAGAGTCAAAACCCTCTAGTTTGGAAGTCTAAAATCTTGCAGATAAGAAATATACTGTCAAGCCCCTAGAGTAATAAATAATCTGTGTTTATATTTGAATTTTTTTAGTTGAATTTATGAAACATAAAAGAAACTGTATAATTTCATTGAGCATATATTATAATACAACAAAATACATTGAGAAATTATTAAGAGAAAGAACATGCACAATCATTTAATTTAAAAGTTGTTCGGCAGAAAAAAATATCGAAATTCAATGTTTGAGAAAATAGGAGTTAAAAATGTGCATATGTAAAAATCAGTATAACTTCCCAAAGAAGGAATACTAATTCAAAACTACAATAATTTTTAATAAAAAAATGGCGAGAAGTTAAGAATATTGAAATAAAAAAGCGATATTTTAATTAAGTTAACCTTTTCAATGTCTTCGTCTACTGTAAAATTATTTAATTCTTATTTTTTCCCTGCATTTACTATTTTTTGAAAAATTAATTGATTATATATCACATGATTTATAAGTTCGTTGACTTATTTATAGTTTAGATAAGCACACCTTATGAATTTTGGAATGTATGTAATAAATTTTATTTATGTTCAGTTGTTGAAGATGGTAACTGAGTCAATATTTTTCTTTCTTCGTTCTCGATTTACACCAAAGTAGAAATTACATTTATATGGTAAGTTTTCATTCATATATAAATAAAATTTTATTAAAGAATATAAGGGAAACGCTTAATTAAAAACCCTTCATAAAAAAGAGAAAAATAATGATTAAAATTTTATATGCATCGTTTGATTTAGAAATACGTACAAAATATTACATAATTTATTCAGTACTGATTTAGTTTTAATTCGACTAAGTTACAATGATAAATTCAAAATATATATCCATTTACTCTAAATCATTCTTTTTGGGGCTTAGAACTGTATTTATAATATAATAACTAATGCTCATTTTATTATAATTATGGTATATTACGACAGAAGCCATTTTGAAATGAATTGAATGTTCCATTATCACTTTATTTCCTCTATAAACATATTTTATACGATTATTATATCCTGATATTATGAAATAATCTACAAAGATTTAATACAATAATAATTGCTGCATAGGCATATGATACATTCTGATAATTAATTTATAGTGAAAAGTTTTTAATCTGCTCATTCATTCATTTAAAACCCCTGCTTTTGATTCATTTTGCTCATTAGTAATATATTTAGTTTCGAAATATGGTTTTCATCAAAGCTGTTTTTAAATTCTATAAATTTTGTTGAAATATAAAATCTGTAATATTTTAATGAAAAATTATCTTTGTATTCGCTTTTCGTGTTTAATATAAAGATAGTGATAATATAAATTGATAAAATAAAGATTAAAAAATTTAAATGATGGATCAAATGTGATAAAAGTTTTATTATGTTCAATTAATTTCAGGAAGATAAATGATTTGAATCCATGAAAAGCAATTTGAATCGGTATCAACTGTAATTTTCTACTTTTATTTTTAAGTTTATGAAATAAAATTATAGTTCAGTCTGCTGATACTAACAGCATTTAAAGATTTTTTCTAAGGAATTTTATGTAATAGTTATAGTTCTTGTTGGAGAGAACTCGCATTTAACCCTTTGCAATCCGAAAAAAAATTAGATGCACCATTATTCACCTCATACAAAGATTTGTTTATTTCTATGGAAAATAAATATACATAATTCTTTTAAGTCGAATCTTTTTGAAAAATTAATCTACATCTCTTGAAAATTATGTAGGAGTTTTTAAATATTATATTTTAAAAATAAATAAATAAAACGCCAAAATAATGCACAATCTTGAATAATGAGTCAGAGGCACCATCGGAGTGCGAAGGGTTAATTTACTATTTTTCAATATTTTTTATTGATAAGCCTTTTTGTATGTGTATTACAGAAAGAATAAATACCAATTATTACATCATATAAAAGAAAATAACCTTAAATTTCGCTAGTGAAAATGTAATTCATTCTAGAAATTTGTGTTTGAAATTATATTTTCAAAAATTTGAAGGTGGTTCAAAAATTTGAATTCGAAGGTGAATGAACTAAAGTGTTCTCGATTCGCTCCCTTAAATAAAAAAAACTGATTGAAGATTATTTGCAAAATTAATTTAAAAAATAGTTTATCATTGTATTTGCATTTTAAATTTAGCTATCCATAGTACCGACATGCAAAATGCAATGTTAAATAAGAAATACATGACTAGAAAATGATCAACATTCTATTTTCATTTCTTTCTCGTTGATCTTACAGCTTCAAAACAACAGGAAATATAATTTCTCTTGTTACTCAAAATACATTTGAAATAACTATAGAATAGTTCTATTCGAAACGCATCGCTCCTTAATAACAGACAAGAGAAATGCAAAAATGTCCATTTATTATTATTATTATTATTATACGCACACATTAGCCTTAAAACTCCAATCATAATGCAACCTCTAGCTAAATGATAAAAAAATCAAAACAAATATTTTTAGAAATATAAGAACTATAAATGGAAATATTTGATTCATATTATTTCTATTTATTACACATCATACCTATACTGATAAAGAAATATAAACATGGACAAAAGACTTTTACTGCCTGAGAAACACAAGGTGATTTTCATAAAACTTTAAGTAAAGTTATTTTTTACATTAGGAATAATATAAAATATATCTTCAGCGTCAAATACAATTTAAAAAATGTTTTGTTGGTATTATTTATAAATGCTATATATTAAATTATTGTATATAAATCACGTAATATGTTATTTCATGAAGTAAGTAATACGCTCTAATAAAAAAATAATAAGTCCGAAATAAATGGATTAATAATTTTCTAATTTATACTTTACATAATAAACAATGAAAATGAATTATTCAGAGAAAAAAAATTCAATATCCATTGGTTTAATGTAACGTTTTAAAGTAATATGTATGAGAAATTTTTTTGAAAGATTAACATTAGAGGAAAAAGAAAAAAAGAAGCAATGAAGTTCTAGAAAGCATAATTTTTTTTATTTTATTTAATAGAAAAACAGAAAAAAAACTACACTTTCATAAATTTGGTTTCAATTTCACATAGAATCATAAAGGAAGTTTTATTAAAGTTCGAAGGGACTAAAAGAAAAAAAATAAGTGTTGCATCATTTAATACTGATAAAACTTTTGGAATGTCACAATTCAATTTAGGAATGGAAGATAATGATGTCATATTTTGGTACGTGCTTTCCATAAAGACAGTAAAATAGCTAAAATATTGTGAAACTAAATTCTAAATTATAAGCTAAGAACAGACATTGCTTTTCAGTTATTTTTCAAACCAATTTCCAGAAATATTTAAGATATGATTTATGATGCAATATAACATAAAAAATGAAGTTTCGACTGTATTGGCAAGATAGATACTTTTGAAAAAAAAATACTTCAGATTTACCTTTCTTCCTTCGATAATCCATTACTTCAATTTTAACAGAAAAAAATGAGTTTTCTTATCCAAACGTCCGATAATCAGAAGACATTTTGACAGTTTTCTAAGAACTACAGACGAAAAATTCTATTAGCCATCTAGTCGTGACGTCACACTCGACGCAGCCATCTTCGGAGATACAAAAAGAAATATATATGTTTTCTTTCGATTTCGCCCGTTTTTTAAATGTTGGCGTTTACCTTTCTTATTTTCTTTTTCTGTGAACATTTCTGATATGTAATTTCTGTAAGAGAAGTTTGAGAAATTCATAAAAGCTATAGAATATCAATGTTTAATGACATTTTAATTGTTTATTTTTCATTTCTCATGTATTTGTATCATAATAAATGAGATTTTTTTTAATTTGATATACTAACGTATTTTATTACATTCATAAATGAAAAGACTTTTGTAATATCTTCAAAAAGACTTCAATGATTTATGGAAAATAATTTTCCATAAATCATTGAATAATATTTATGGAAAATTATGAATCTGAATATCAATATTTCCATTTAATGCTTCATTTTAAAGTCAAACATTTTTTAAAGGTTTTATTTAGAATGGGTGTATTTTCTGTTGAATAATTTCAATATCTTTCAAATAAAATTATTTTTAAGTTGTAATTCAGATAAATAGATCGTGCTCTAAAAATAGCAATTTGGATAAATAGAATGTACTCTTACAATAGTAATTTGGATAAATAGAATGTACTCTAAAAATAGTAATTTGGATAAATAGAATGTACTCTAAAAAAGTAATTTGGATAAATAGAATGCACTCTAAAAATAGTAATTTGGATAAATAGAATGTACTCTAAAAAAGTAATTTGGATAAATAGAATGTACTCTAAAAATAGTAATTTGAATTTTAGCTAACTAATCATTTAATTAATGTCAAAATATATAATATTGTAGTATTGTTATTTCAACTTTTTTAATACTCATTTTTGACAACAGTCTTAATTTTTTTATTCAATTTTTTGCTATTGAATAATTTCGAATATATATATAT
>JAOUZG010004540.1:495429-515795 GCA_026289955.1 Argiope argentata | reverse complement strand
ATTAAAATATGCTAACTTCATTCAACTAATTTCACTTATCATATATTAGCGAAACGCATATTTTGAGCATAACATTTTAGAAATTGTATGTTAAAAAATTGCTTTAGCCTAGAATTTACTTTTACCGTAGAGTTTTAGAAAGATATAGAATATATAAAAACAAAGTATCTCTGTTTTTATTCATTAAAATTCTATTTAGAATTTTAAAAAAATCCTTCTATAGTTTAAATTTTCATCCGCCACATTATATCAGGAAAATAGCAGCAACTACTGGCTCATTAGCTTTTATAATATGTTTTAGAAAAAAAGGTAACATAATAAAATAATAAATTTAATGGTTATTAAAAGGAGGAACTATTTTAATTCGTTTTCTTTTAGTATAAAACCTTTTTTTTCTATAACATCATTAGAATCTTAAACATCATTGTATGGATACTATTATAGTTAATGTATTTATAAATTTAATGCTACATTACATTATTTATAATTTATGATGCTTTTATAATGTACTTTTTACTATTATGAATAAATTTTATTGTTATACTTCTGTAATCAAGATAAAGAGTATCGAAATCATACAATTAAACCAATATGTATGTTTCGTCTTTGACAAAGCCTTCTGATGTAATATTTTATTTCATACAAGTTTCCTCAAACTAAATACAATGTAATACTAGAAATATGAAATCAATTCGATTGCCGTTACTATAATAGTTTAAATTTAAGATGTAATGTATATTTGACTGTACTTTTCAAATGATTTTTTACTGCTGTAATTATTCTTTAACTTTTATAAGACAGAAAAAATCTAAATAAACAGTGGATTTATTTCACAATTCCGACAGGTATAAAATCTTTCTGATTATATAAACTCTTTCAAATGAAGTAGGAGCATATTTTTCTCAGTATTTATCGGAATTTCATTCAACAATGATTATTTATGCATTCATAAAGATAGGGTCTATTTTTAAGTTGAAAGAGCAGAAACTAAGATTCACTCTCACACATGAATAATTTCCTTTACTGTTCATTAAATGCAATATCAAGGCATTTTCTCCAACTGAATTTGGATAGCATTAAGCAACAGTACGAAATATTTCCACCTAATACATTAGTCTTAGGTATTTGTTAAAGGTATTTGTCCCTGGTCTATGCAAATTTGACTAATATTTACGTTTAAAAAAAGATAAATTTTTTTGTGCTCTTATCTGCCTGGAAACGGTTTGTTGAAAGATTGTCTCGTCTAGTGATTCAATTATTTGATTTAGTCTCCCTAATTATAATATTTATTAAAGATTGTGGAAACTGTCTAAAACAATCCCAAATATTAAGCAATTATGATATGAACTTCTATTTCCTAATGGAGAAAATTACAGTTAATTTGCAATGTTTAACTCATGATTAGTGCAAAAATTTCTAAAAATGAGCTATGAATTTTACAATCAAACAAGACCGACTAGATTTGGAAGGCAATTAAAACTTTAAAAATAATTGAGAACCAAGCTGAAAATTATATATCATTGTTGAAGCTTGAAAATGAAATGAGTTCTGAATTCCATTGCAGTACGTCGATTACAGTAATTTACTTTGGTAAAGAATGTGTAATTTTTTCTTTACAATTTTAATAAAAATGCCATTTTTTTATTTTTCATGAATGTAATAATACTTATTATTCAAACGATTTTCTTCTAATTCATGATATGATTTTTTATAATTATTCATATGCTTTCTATAAAAATATTCATAGAAGATTTAATATCCTTTTTTTCAAAACTAAATGAAGTGCTTCAGAAAAGAATTCAGATAATGTATATTGTCTTTCCCAGTTGAAATATGCAAATATCACAAGACCAAACCTTTTTTATAATAGTATGTTGAATTTTCATTCTAATGAACTTCAGAGTTAGAAAACTTGATAGCTATACTCAAAGATTTATTTATTTATTATTTTAGCATATTGCGAATTTGAAAGCTACCGCTCTTTTTAAATACAAGTTTCACTTCTTCTATAAATGCGTTTTTATCATTTTAAAAGCAAGCTGGTGCATGTTATTTTTATATGTTATATTTATACAATAAATAATAACCACAGTATTCTTAAAGCTAATAGTTTTTTTAAAAAAAAAAACCTCTATGTTATGTATGTTTATTAAAAATTACATCAATACAAAAAAGAAAGAAAACCGTTTCTTATTCCAGATAAAATTCTTTAACTATATATTCACTTCTGATTACTGTTATAAGGGATGTTTAACCTCTTAACTATCGCTCCAGCGAAAATGACGTGCTGGGATTTCATCCTCCATTTCTCGCGCTTGTGATATTGTCAGGATAGGGTGTTCAATGGTAACGTGACAAAAAAATTAAAACCAATTCTTTTTTTCACAGGAAGTCATTTTATTTCTCATTTTATATACCACATGGCAGTAATAGTCTATTTTAAACGTAATTGCAGATTGTTTTCAACCTAGTGGTAGCACTATTCAAATGTGTGTACTTGTGATATGTATTTTGCAATCTCAGCCCAGAACCGGCCCAGTTACTTAGTTACACGTGGCCCATTTGAATACGCGTGGTTTGTATTCTATGTTAAAATATATCTTTTAATATTGTCTTCATTATAGGAGGCAAAGTTTGATGTTCCAGAAGAGGCAAAAACAAAAAGAGACGCAGGAATGAAACTCGATACTAATGTCCAGATTGTGACGTTGGTCTTTGTATCTCATAATTTTAAATTTACTACGCAAGAAAAATTAGTTAATTTTTACTTATATGAGACGTAAAATTAATAAAATACTCTTTAAATGCTTATAAGACAAATTTCTTAAATTTTCGTGCTTTGGTGGAAAACCAACATTTAGTCAAAATAAGTTTGAATGTTGGCTTTTCATAAAATTTTAAGCGCAAAAATATCGAAAATTAAATATTAAATGCATATGTTGTTCATACAATTATTTTTATATAATTATCTTTAATGAGTAATAGACGATTTTATAATTATTTTCTTTAAAATTATCGGATTTTTAGGGGATTAAATAATATATTAAAGAAAAAGAATATTATACATAACAAATAATCTTAATGTTAGAGAATTTGATTTATGCAAAAAAATAGGTTTTAAAGAAAGAACTTGAGTTGTCACAAACCTTTAGATAAAGTAGAACTCGGGTATTTTATTTCTTTAACCAGAGTCTTAAGACCTAAAAATAGAAATGTTTTGTCATACTATCGCATTAAAGATGGATTCATTTCAGTGCTACTTGAATATCATAGGTGATTTAGGAGATTATCCTTGATAAGTTCTGCTATTTCAGAAATCACAATTAGATTTAATAGAAGTTGTTCGGATCTATTTAATATAGAACTGCAATAGTGTAAAGCTCATTTTCTTATGGATTCTTTTTGAAATATTACGATGCTTTATCTTCGGCATCACTGAAGTGCCAAATGAAATTTGTCTGTGATTAAAAATTATCTTATAACTGCAGCGAAAATAATGTTTTCTCATTAGCAACTCAAATAAAAATATTGTAAAGAGTATTGTATTGTTTAGAATGTTGCAGAAGTTTCAAATTGTAATAAGTTATTTAATAGCAGCCTGTTTAATTTCATGGAAATTCGAGTTCCTAGTTTTACGAAAATATGGAGTAGAATATTATAAATTAAATATCCAGATAATATTCCAAGAGAAAATAGCAACATGCATCATGTTTTTTCTTCAGTTAACAAATCGTATTGTTAAACTTCCGTATGTATTTCAGAAATATATTCTTTGGGTTTCAAATGTTATCTTATCATTCTAAAATAAACCGTGAAACTTGCCTAATTATTTGATGAAGATATGTTGTTTTAATAGTAACTCTTGTATATGAGAATTAATTCCATATATTATGATAACTATTGCTCTTAACTAAGTACATTCTCATGATGTTCCCTTTCATTTATTTTATCCACGTTAAGAATAATTTGAAATATCTCCATTATTTCACTATGCCAGATTTATTAAATATACTGCATATCAACACTCATCTGTTTCTCTTCTTTTTATAAAATCAGACAACATCAGTAGTATTAATTGTCTTTTCTGAATGTCTGGAGCCTGATTCTTGCTGGCACATGTTTTGCAAAGTAGTGTCTTATTTCTAACGAACGGAATGCATTATTTTGCAATGTATATAAAATCATTAGTTAAGAAATCAGAGCATTCCAATCCACCTCCATGAATGTTATTACATAAATAGATTATGTTTGATTCTTTTAATAAAATTTAGACTTGTATCTCGTTCTAAATATTATAGAAAATAAACAAAATATCTATAGCATCGATGTTATAACTTTAAATATTATTGGGAGCATTTTTTTGAAATCATGAAACAGAAAGAAAATTTTAAGAATTTTATTTCAGTTTCTGGTTTTATATAGTTGTGTATAATAGCTTTGTTTTTTATGTTACTAATGGCACTTGGCATGAGCAAGCGCACAAACGCCCGTCTGCGATTTTAAGCCGAATGAGTATCTCTCGTTTCCAAAGAAGAGCCAACTGGGACCAAGAATACGAGTTAGCTACTCACTTATCACATTCGCTTGTACAACCTCTTTTTACATGGGAGGGTGCACATTCATACACCTCACAGATAGAAGGACAACCATGTCCTAACTGGGACTTGAACCTGAGATGCCGAGATCACGGGAAAAGTACGCTACAACTCTACCAGGACAGCGACGGGCATACGTAGTTTATAGTAGCATTTAAAAATTCCCCATTATCAAAAAATACCTTCTTTAAGATTATAGATCTTAATTTTAATTATGTTCACAACTATTGCTGAATATAATTTAAAACCTTGCTTTCAGTGTAAAGAATTGCTTATGGTAGCTTCAAATCCTGTTTCTTATGTATATTGTTCTAAATATCTGACTTGAAATCCAGTATTTATATATAATGTTCTGATTTTTGGTTTGTTTTATCTATAAATAAAATTTTTAGTCAAACGAATTACTTAACATTATTTTTTACGAGCACTAAATAATTTAAGATATTTCTAATAATACGTAATGTGAGCAAAATTCAAACCAGAAAGTACGAAATTAAGCTATGAAAATAAAGTAACACTGATAATTATTTTTATTTTTATTTTATTTTTGAATGTTATTATGTAGGAAGGAAAAAATCAAATTATGTATCAAAAAAATTGTTGAAAGTGTAAATACTTAAGCAAATAAACATTAATATTAAAATATATACAACACAATATAGAGATAGTATTTAAATTTTATAAAAAAAAAACATTTTTTTAAAGTGAAGAGTAGTATAGACTTCTAAAAGTACTGAAAAATTTAATTTGATTGAATAAAATCTTACATAAAATGTATAAAATGAAAATAATTTTAAAAATTAATAAAATTCAACAAATAATCACCATTAGGAGTAATTATACCTCAAATTTCATTATTTTAAAGCCAATATCTATCTGGACATGGCAGACCCAGTCTACCATGTCTAACTAATAAGATCCTGGACCTTCATTAAATGTTTCCGTGTGAATGAAGAAATTGTTGAAATTGAAGTGTCTAAACTAATGCAACAAAATACAGATTAAAAGTTAATCTCCTTGTGGAAACTGGTCAAACTCACCAAAATAATTGAAGTTATTTTTTCTTCAATTCTTTTAAAAGTAACTAAGATGTAATAATATAAATATTTATGTTTCTAGTGTTTTACCACTGAGATTATGCATTTATCGAATAGATTTAAAATTACATTTCATTGAACTGTAGGGCAATATTTTAATTAAAAATTATTAAATTGCTTTCAATATAAATGATATTCTGTTTGCTAAATAAAACTAGATAGAGAGACTGATATGTCGAAAATTAACCTTTAAAAAAGCTGAAATTTTGGAGTGATTAATTTCAATTTCAATTTATTTACAGTCTTACTTATAAATCTTAAAAATACGATTAATCTTTAAAATTAAATTCAGTTTGTTTTGCTAAAAAACAGATTATAAACTTAAAATTTTTAATCGTTAGGTGAAGAATTTCTTCATTTTCTATGCGATAAGTTCTTCACATCATAAATAATCTAATATCTTGTTATTTCAAAATACATTAGAAAATCTTCCAATCCATTAAAGACATTATACACCATGTAAATAAAATTATGTAAAGTGCCGAATATGAGGAAATAATTAAATTATCCGAGAATAAAATAAAATTACTGAGAGCCAGGCAATTTGCATATCGGTAACACTATATAATTAAACAAATTAGCAAACTATGAAATATCTTCTAATTATCAAAGAACGCTGTCAAACTCTCTTAATACATTCTTAGGTTTATTGGAGATGACAGGAAATTTTTATCCAGTCCTTCAATATTAAGTGGATTTGAATTAAGATAATGTCTTGAGGAAAAGAATAAAAAAAGAGACCCTAAATATTTATCACTTTTTTATTCATGTTCTTTTTATTAAACTAACTATTACTGAGTGAAAATTCATTACTTCCAAGATTTATTTATTTGTTTATGTTCCATTAGCCTTAACATATATACAACCCACTTGAAGAGTGTAAGGTTCTGATCGTAATTGTAAGGTATTTGAACATAATCTTATCTGATAAGCTAGTTTAGTCCAATCGATTACCAATTAGTCACCTTTGGCAGTACACAAACTTGAAGGAAATATTGTTAGTTGTATAATCTTTCTTCAATTTCGGCGCTGTTTTTCTTCGTGTTGTATTACCTTATCTTTCTTCTCCTATTATCTCTCATCAAAGAAAAAGATAGAATTTACGGCAATGTAATAAACAGAGAAAAATTTTAAAAATTAATGTTGTATATTTCTGTATCTGTACTTCTGTTTCTGTATATTCTGTATATTTCTCTTAGCACTGCGTAGGTAATTAATTTTTAATTTTTTAATTAATTAAAATTCTAAAAAAAAGTTGTAAACTTGAGCTCCAAATTGAATACCTAAACCCTACGTTTATCCGAACTGGTATATTTCATTTCTTCTTCGCCAGTGTAAAGCATATTTTGTTAAAGATGCATTTATAATCGATGAAAAAAATAAAATTGATTCACTACTTATTTTTTCACTGCTTTAAAATCTAATTTTCTTGAAGTAGTTCTTACGGTCGTTTTTTTAATCAACATGAATAGAAAAAAATATTTATGTTATCTAAAATCTTAACAGATTCATCTTGTCTATTTACTTGATAACTTCTAACAATTTTACCATCAATCTCTTTATATGAAATATTACACAAAATAATTACAGTTTGGATTTTTGTTTAATTATTAAATAATAAATTTCATTCCTTTCATAACATGCAAAATACAGAAAGCAATTACTTAAAATCCAAGTATTTAAAACCGAATACATCCTACTCTTTCATTAGTGGGGAACTTTTTGTGTGCTTTAAGATATTGATAAAAATATTGAGTAATGAATTATTTCATAGAGGCCACCAGAAAGCCTACTATGAACACACATTCACATGCCATTACTTTTAATGAGATACATAAAAGGATTTAAACTTCCATATTCTGAAATGATTATCACTGTTTTTTTATTGATTTATTTTTGAATTTCAGTTCACAATAGATTTTAAACTAGAGTTTTATTAACCTGTAACTTAATCTTGTAAGCATAACCATTTGTGGTACCTTTCTGCAGGAATAAATTTTGAAGTAAATTTTATCTCTCAATAAATTGGATTTTCTGATTTTCATTGCAATTTAATAATAAGGTTAGTCTTCTTTTTTAATTTATTTTATGATTTTTTTAATTCCTAAGTCTGGTATATTTTAAATTTAAAGAATATAGATAAAGGTACAAAATTAAATAAAAGAACGTCATTTAAATTCTCAAGTGTCCTATGTAGAACTCCAGAAATTGCTATTCTGTACTTGTTAGAAACAAAACTTTGTTAGAAAACTTGTTAGAAATTTTTTTTAATTTGATTTTATCATTTTCAAGTAAAATTTGAATTCGAATTATATAATTAATTATATAACTAATTTCATACCCAATCGTTGATCATGGTAGTTGATAAAAATTATATATATATATATATATATATATATATATATATATATATACATATATATGATTCACTGGTTATTAGTCAGTATATTTCCTTCAAAATTAAAAGGATTTTCAAAAAAAATTGTAACGAATTTTGAATCAAATGATGTGGGAAAAAATATCATACATTTAATACTAATACATAATTTAAAAATATATTGCTAAACAAATCCGGGAAATCTTAATGTAATATAAATTTTCTAAGACATTGCATTTAGAAATGCAATAAATATTTTCTATTTATATTGCATTTCTAAATGCGTAATATAAATTTTCTAGACCACGATATTCTAAAATAACATTTAAAATAGATACGTAAATAAACATTTATATTGGAAAATATATCGCTCTTACAATTGTTTTTTAAACATTAGTAATGGAAAAAGCAAAGCTAAAAACTAATTTTCATTAAATATTCATTTCTTTTATTTTAGCATTTAGAAATTATTGTGTAATTTATTACATCTCGTAATTAAATAAATGTTGGAGGTACTTGCATTCTATACTCCTTAATCAAATCAAACAAAAAGCACAAAAAAATATATCTATACAGATATTTTAAGACCTTTCTCTTTTAATTTTCATTAATTAACTCATTTACTTTCTAAAACTTTCCAAGTAAATCTCTATTTATTACGAAGTCAATGAATAAAATTTAAGATAAAAAATTAAAAAAGTAGAATATGTGTTATAGTTATTTCTTACCAATAAAAATTTTATCTAATATTTTTAAATATAAACTAATTATAATATATTTTATTTTTTGTGATTTTTTTGCAATACAATCAAACAAAAGGAAAGAAAATTCAGAATTCAATACGACAAATCTTAAGTAGAGATTTATGACAAGACATTCTTCAGGATTATTTCTTCCTCTTTTTCACATTGAAGGTATTCAGACTTTTTTTATTTTTATTTTACAGTTTGCTGCCACCAAATGGTATCGACTGAGCCCGCACAAGATATATCGCTGTTTTTGTCGATATTCGGAACTGAACATCACTAATGTTCTGATCGCAGGTATGGATTGCCATTAATTTTTCTACGAAGCAACAATATTGGAAAAAATCTCAAACTAAAATAAATGACAGACAAATTTATATAAAAACGTCAGCCTATTTAAAAAAAAACATTTTCTTTGAATATTTTCCTTTTATTGAATTTTCGATTTGGTCAGGAAATTCTTTCTTTTAACAGCATCAAGTATGAAATCAGAAGAACAAGTTGTAAAAGTTACTCGTCATAATCTATTAGCACCAAAACAAGATAAAAATCTTTGTAATTCTGAAATATATTTTTTTCTAATATAATAGTACTTTTGTAAACAAACATTGATGATTTTCATGGTTTCCTGTTAAACAATCGATTTGATATATCGTTTTTATTCAAAGAAATGATGCAATGAAGAAAGATTTAGAAACTTCAGAAAATGAAATCATAGTTTTGTAAAATTAATAAGTATAATTAAATATTTATTCGTTATAATTATGTTGTTTAGTATGAGGTGTTAGCATTTAATTACTGGAAGCTACTATCGCTATTTTTAGTTTATGAAAAGAAATTTATATTTTCGTAATATTTGTATTAATTAATTCCATCTGTATTTAAGTTACGCTTATTTAATATATATATATAATTTGAGTCATTCTAGTATGCAAAATTCAATCTTTAAAAATATTATGTAATAATCTTGTACATTCCTTAAATATTTTTTAGATATATTCATTATGATAATATATAAACTGAATTTTTATAAATTTTAGGAAAATGGATACTTTCGCTAATAAGAGGGGGGTTTTTTTTCATTATTTTTTTCTCTCACAGTATGGTATGATATAGAGGATGTTTGAGAAAGGTATTAAAAAAACTTTCCTTCTATTTTGTACAGGACGTAATTGATTATATAACAGATGATAAAAAATTAAAGGAGAAAAATGAGGTAAGAAGATTGGAAGCGGGAAGCGGATTAGAGCGGGCAAAGTTGGCATAGTTAGAAAGACAGTTGGAGCGGCAAAATGGGGTGAAGGGATCAGGTCAAGGTGAT
Source organism: Argiope argentata (assembly GCA_026289955.1). Taxonomy (NCBI): domain Eukaryota; kingdom Metazoa; phylum Arthropoda; class Arachnida; order Araneae; family Araneidae; genus Argiope; species Argiope argentata. Next base: position 505,659 of record JAOUZG010004540.1, on the reverse strand, counting down.
TTGGATTCATCAGATCGAAGTGTTGAGAATTTGATTAAAAGTATCCAAACATTGACCATCCCCATTCCTACTAGAGCATAATCCTTTAATTTGTTCTTCCTGTCGTTGAAAAAAGGGTTTAAAACCAAAAACGTGCCAAATGATTTGAAAGCGGTGATTCTGTTAAATATGTTAGGAGAAAGGATTTCGAATTTAATCGTTTATTTAACCGAGGAAGAATCACGAATTACGATAAAGCTATCGTTTTAAAGGAATTTCAGCCCGACCCACAGGAATGTTTGGATCAGTTTTACAACTTGAAAAAATATCGAACAGAGAATTAGGTGCAGTTTGCGTCTCGATTGAGTACTAATTTTGAATATTGCTACAGCTTGAGGGCAGTTGAGGATTTCAAATCTTTATATCCATTGATAGTTTTTGATAAACTATATAGTCAACTTGATTGTGAATTAAAAACCCATGTGGCTGTAAAGCAGGGAGAGATATGGTTTAGACCTCGGGTTTTAGGTAGGAAATATGATATTTATTTGGCTTCAAAGAGTGAACAAAAGGTTGAGTCTACGTATACGAGAACATAATTAGGTATTGAGATGGGAAAAATGAAGAGTATTTGGCTACTAAGCATTGTAAATGTAACAATAAAATTGTATCCAATATGTATATATCTAGTGATAGAAAAATGAATTGTAGATTTTGTAACACTGGAACTCATTTGTTATCTAATTGTATCGGGTTTAAAAGACTTTCAGTGAACGATAAAGTAAGTTTTGTGAAAGTAATAATTTGTGCTTTAAATGTTTTTCTTCGGACTGCTGTGCGAGAACTTGCAAATCGAGAAACTGTTTCTGTGGTGGTCCGTGTCACACACTTATTCATTATAAAAGAGATGGTAATAACATGCATTCCGATAATGCAACACGTACGCAGTGCAATTCACCTGTAGCGAGTACATGTGTGCCTACAGTTCTTTTGCTTACATGCAGTGTTTATGCTAGTCATTTGGAATTGAATTTAAGTAAATGATAAGGATCTTGTGTGATAATGGGTAGCGAAAGAAGTTGGTATACACGATCTTTGGCTAATTGCTTAAAATTAAAATCGATTCGGAAAGAAAGGTTGTCCGTTTTTTCCTTTGGTTCTGTCGTGCCTGTTGAGAGAATATATGACAACAGTGCATTAACCCTTATCAGCCGATATGACTCCTATCAGCTAATTTCTGTAGATGTGTTAATAGCCAATACAATCACAACAGATTATGTGGCTAATCCCCACGCAGATGCCCGGGAGGGTGTACAGTTTTGAGGCTTAAATCTAGCCGACACGCGTGAAAGCAAAGCAAGAAGTAAGATTTTGATTGGAGGAGATGTTTTTTTTATTTTTGCAGATAATAGATGCATCTCAGGTTGAAAAATTAAACACATTGACCTGTGTTCCCACTATTTTTGGGTTTGCATTACAATAAACTCAAAGTAGTGGTCCTTGTTCAGCAAAATGTTTTGGTGTTTGCGACAGATGTTCAGGACTTGAAAAGACTTGGCATCAATGAAATGAAAGTAACTGATGGGGAATTATTAAACAAATTTAATAGGAACCTAAAATTTAAAGATGGAAGATATGATGCAAAATTGTCATGAAGCACTGATCCCAGAGAATTGGAGAGCAACTTTAGTCTGACCGAGAGGTGATTCGACGAATTGAAAAAGTGGTTAGATAAAAATTAATGGATAGCTAGAGCTTGTCGCTAAACAATTGAAGATCAGGAAACTAATGGAATAATTAAAGAATGTGGTAGGGATAAGAAGGAATATACCATGCTTCATAGAGCAGTGGTCAGGGCTGATAAGGAAACAACTAAAGTTCGCTAGTTTTCACTTATGGCTCCAAATCTTGACAAAATTTGTCACTTAACGATTGTTTAGAGGCTGGGCCGAATTTAAATCCTAGCATTCTTAAGGTGATAATGAAATTTACAAGATTTAAAGTGGCATTTCATGAATATTGTAAATGCATTTTTAATGATAGGAAAGGATCTTGAAGACCGTAGATTTTATAAAAATTTTTCTTTGGAATGGAGGTAGCGGTCATGAGGACTTTAGGATTATGCAGATGACTAGATTACCGAAATTCGAAGGGGAAAGACCCGATTTAGAGTCAATGCTAAATTCTGGTATATGTGGATGAATTTTATTTCGGATGATGGAAGCGTTTCCGTTAGCATCAGATGTGGTGCAAATTTTGAGAAGTGGTAAGTATTAGTTGAGAAAATTAAGGTCCAAAAGTAGTGATTTGAGAGATTTGTTATTAAAAACTGGATTTTGTGAGAGTAAAGAGGGTGTCGAGTTGAAAGTTCTGGGGCTAAATTGGAGCCACGAGAAAGATGTTTTGTCATTGAAAGTAAAAGGGTTGGTGGATAGTTTGGAATGATTGGATAAGACCAAATGCTGTGTTCTACAGACAGACAGTCGGAATTTTCGATCCTGAAGGATTTATTGCATCCTTTGTAGTAAAAATTAAATGTTTGTTACAAGATATCTGTGAAAGAGGCATGGACTGGGATTATGATTTATCGGAGAATTTACGCCTTAAGTGGGTTACATGGTGTAACGAAATTGAAGCGTTAAAGGAGATAGTTATTCCCTTGAATTGTTTAGCGGATTGTGGAAAAGGATCGGTGTAAATTCATATATTTTGTGATGCATCTCTCAAGGCTTGTGTTCAGCATCCTATATAAGGCATATTGATAAAACTGGAAAAATGTAGTGTTTTTTTATGTCAAAAAACAGAATAGCTCCACTTAAAGCATTAACGTTACTTAGGCTGGAATTGATGGCTGTTGTGATAGGGGTTAGACTTTTGAAGTTTCTAGAAGGTGTCTATTGCAAAATTGTTCAGAAATTCATTTTTGGACGGATTCTCAGATAGTGTTGTATTGGATTAAATTAAATGCCAAGAGGAAAAGGAAGCAATTTGTGGCGAATTGTGTGCAGAGGTGCAGGAAAAGTCGATTCTGAATGATTGGTTTTATTGTCCATTGGCAGATAACCCAGATGATTTGCTCACTAGATCAAAATCTGTTGATATCCAGTAAAAATGGGGGTATGGGGCCAACTGGTTGTTGCGGAATTGTAATTATTGGCCTGAAAAATCAATCAAGCAATCGTACTATGAGAGTAATTCAGAAATAATGAGAGATAAAAAGGCAGATTCAGTTGATTGTTTTGTAGTTACGGTTGAAGTGATAGAGAGCCTTTGGAATAATATTTTATTTAGGTGTAGATTGCTAGGTATAGTTGAGTGGTGTTTTAAATCCTTGGGAATATGTAGAGAAAATTAGGTATCAACACCGTATTTGGAATGTTTGGAGTTGATAGAGTCGCGTGATAGGATTTTACATTTGGTTCAGAGGGTTGCATTTTCGAGCAAAATTTCTGTCTAGAGAACAGAAATGTAGTGAGTGCAGATAAATTAATTCATCTTAATCCATTTTTGGATAGTAAATGATTTTTCAGGGTTGTGGGAAGAATTAAAAACTCACGTTTGTCAGCAAGTATGAAGCATCATTTCATACTATCAAAAGAGCATCCAGTAACAACTATGATCCTACCATTTAAACTATCTTCATGCAGGAGTTCAATCAGTTCATACCGCAATTAGACAGTCCTATTGTATCTTGGGTGATAGATTATCCATAAGAACAATCGTAGAAAACTGTGTCATCTGTTCCTGGTTTTGTGCAGAGTTCTTAAAGCAAATAATAGCCGATTTGCCTTCGTCCCATGTCATACCAAGTACAGCATTCCTGAGAGATGGAACAGATTTTTGTAGACCATTTCCGATTATCCCCCGTCCTAAAAGAGGTGTTCAGACCCGTAAAGATATACGTTTGCGTCTTCGTTTGTTTCATCACAAAGGCGGTTCACCTGGAAGTCATCAGTGAACTGAGTACTGATGCGTTTCTTGCATCTTTCAAGCACTTCGTTGGACGCGATTCGTTAGCGATTGGGGGACCAATTTTGTCGGGATTAAACATATGCTGAAACTGTGTGGAGTTCGGAGGTGATTGGTCGATATTTGGCCAATATAGGTGTAGTCAGGAGAACAAATATTCCATTGGCCCCACATTTTGGTGGAATTTTGGAGGCGTTTGTGAAATCAATGAAGTATCATTTGAAACGAATAATCGGACGTCAAATCCTGACTAATGGAGAGTTTTCGACTGTTCTAGGGGAGACAGAGACAGTACTCCAGACCATTGGTTACTGCGCGAGATGATCCCGATGATTTTTCAATGATTACACATGGCCATTTCTTTATTGGGTCAGAAATACAGAAAATCCCGGAGCCTGTACTGACAGATCAAAGGATTTCGATGTGTGATAGACTGAAATAGATAATTCAGGTTTTACAGTCCTTTTGTAGATTTTGGTCCGAGGATTATTTAACTCAGCTGCAGGTGAGAAACAAATATAAAATACTTTATGCAAATTTAAAGGTCCGTGCTTTAGTGTTAATAAGATACGGCAATCTTCCTCCAATAAAGTGGAAAAGGGCGAAAGTCTTAGAGATCTTTTGAAGGAACTGATGGCTACATTAGAACAATTAATCTAAAAACTGCAAATGGTAAGCTAAAAAGATCAATCTATAAATTCTCCCGACATCCTATTGATTATGAATTGAATGTTGAGTATTTTTAACAAACATAAAATATTTTAATGTTTGATCTATTTATTTAGTAATTTGTTTTATTATAAGTGCTTTGACTGTTCAGTTTCTTTACTTAGAAATTAAACGGATCTTCAAATATTTGGATAGTAGGAGACAAAGGCCATAGCAGCTATAAATCCCAGGAACTGAAATCAATCAATCAATCAAAAATGTTTTGATCGTTTGATGGCATTCGTAATCGAGGACCAGCGTTAAGAATTATTTTACTGAGAGGGCGATGCTTGGCCACCTACTTAAATGCAGATTTAAGAATGTATCGAAGAGTATGTGAGGATGTCTCGGGGATGAGTGAAATTAAATTAAGAAAACAACAACTGTTCCATGTTCTTCCCTCGGTTGCTGCTAGGGTGAGTTTGGATTTGTTTAATAAAACTTAAAAGCAAAACATGATGTATCAAGCTTATATGATCCTTTATTTTTTTAGCAATAAACACAGTTAATATGAAATATTTCGTAATAAGAAGTATAAAGGTTTTATAAGATTAAGTTACTAAATAAGTTTTGTATCACTTTTATATTTACGCAATTGAAATACATATCTCGTATTGACTTGATAAACGGTAAATTCTAAATGTTTTAAGGTACAACTTTTTAAACGTATATTTTATTTATGAAAATTAAAGTAGATTTCGATGGGAGTAGGAAAAATAAAATAAAGCATATAACCATAAACCATTTTTCATGCTCAGCATATAACGAATATATGTGCGTTGTTTAAAAAATCATACAGCATAAAACATTAATACTTATGATAATAAATAAGCCAATTGATTTTGGAAGCAAAAAGATTTAATTTCAAAATTTTAAAAAACATTTTTTAGCAGTAGTCCCTTTAATGATTTTATAAAGCTCTTTGTCTTTTTCAGAATAATTTTTTCCTTCAAATTTTGAAACTGCTATAATTCTTTTTTTTCATTTCATTACATTTATTCTAAGCATTTAGCGGTTTTCCGTTTCTTTTAAACCAGTTTACATTCATTAATGTGTTCAATTATATATTTTAAAGCCTTCTTATTAATATGCCATTTAATAACCTTATAAAATATTTAGTGCATATTTATAAAGATAAAAAAAACGCGATTACTTGAGTGCTTTGGAATTGGAAGGATTTTATTCTGAAAATGAGTTTTTTTTTCTTTTTTGCACATAATTTTGATTTTGTAATTTGCATCTAAATACTCACAAATTCTGTATGTCAGAGCCTGAAGAAGCATGCACAAAATACAGTGAGCAAAAATATTATTTCCAGTTTCTTTTACATGTAATTTGTATTGAAATATTTGTTTACACAAGCAAGCTCACTTAGGGCAGAAATAATTGATTATAGATGCGATCTTAAAAATTTGCTGCTGATGTGTGTCTAGAGACAAAGCTACGCTCAAAAGACCAATATGAATCTATTTTTGTTAGAATCCGGAAAATTAATAATAGATTATTTACAATAAATTATTGAATTCATTACTCGGTTTAACAGCGCTGCAATCGTATTACTATAAAATGATAACCTCCGATACCTTTATGTCAGTATTTAGTATTCATAATATCAAAAATAATCAAGCCAGCGTCTTGGCACATATGTAGGGCTTCTTTACCTAGATCGGAGTGTCCCGAATTCCGGTTAGGACGTGATTTTTACTAGCAGTCAACTGTGATGAGTATGAAGTTAAGTCGTACTCTTGGCGCTAGTTGAAGTTACTTCAAAAACAAGAGCCGCCCATTTAGTTTAAAATCGCCGACGTCCATCAACACACTTGCCCATGTCACTTGCCCATTAGAAACAGAATCATCAAGGAATTATCCTGCAATATTTTGTATTTGTTCTGAGTAAATTTTATATATAACTTCTCAAAAATTTAACAAATATTTCAGTGCTTATTCTTTAGAATTTCGTATGAAACCGTTTTGTAGCATGCTTCCAGCAGTGATAGAAATCTTTGACCACCAATTTTTTTCTAACCAATTGATTTTTTTATGTTTTTAAACTATTAATAAAAAACGAATTTCTTTTTGAAAAAAAGTTTTAATTTGATGCTTGATAAACTGAAAAAATATAAATTTAATTAAACCATTTCTTACAAATTATTGCGCTTGCTATTTATAAAGCACAAATGTTGCAAAATAATTTAGGAAATAAAAATCCTACTGGTGTTAATTCTAGAAGGCAGTTATACCTTTTACTTTAACATTAACGTTAAGAAAAACATGCTATTGAATGTTTTGATGGATGAATTTGAATTTCACGATAACATTAAGACATTATAACAGATCCTGCATTAAAATGTAATTTAAAAGAATTAAAGTCGAAAAAAGGAAAATGTAGGGAAATGAGCTGATGTGACAAAAAAAAATGTTAAGTTCAAAAAAATGTAAAGTTATTTTTGTAAGACAGTGGATGTCAAAGTTAAGATCTTCAGTTATCAACATTTTCTCATTACCCAACATTTTCTCATCTAGCGATCGTTTACATGTTCACTGTCATTATTAGGATCACTTAATAATTAACTGGATAAGTTAGTCTAATTATATTGCCTCTTATTTGATATTTTTTCATATAAAATAAAGAAGTAATTTAATTAGAAATGTCTAATTTTCTGTTGAAAATGTTAAATCATGGCGAAACATTTTCTTATCCTGAGACTGTCAACACTTTCACTGTCTCGACTTACTTCATATAAAATGAAGTTATCTAATTAGAGAGATCATTTGGTAAAATTAAATAACAGTGTATGTACAAAGCTCACTTTCTTGCTTATTTCGTAAAACTTCTGCTAGACGTCTATTTTTATCATTTTTTCAAAAATCCTTTCCTTTTTTGATAGAATTTCTGTTTTCATTGAGCAAAATTCTGAATATTTTTTATGACAGTCCCAATAAATGGAACACTTAAACGTTTTTTAAGTAAATAGTTCAATAGTTTTCATAAAATAGTTGAATGAAGCAATCTGAATCTTTCCCAGGGCTCTTACTTATATTTATATGGCGTTGTTCCTGAATAAGTAAAAAAATATTCATTTGCCATATATTTTTGCATTATGTATATTTGTTGATTTCTTCTATTGTATTTTGATATAAATAAAGGACCACTTAATGTTAATGAGGAAAAGTAAAATAAGTTATCCAACCGAATTTACTAATCTGCAAAGTTGCCAGTAATCTTTAAAAGCAAAAAAAATGCCCTTGTATTTTAAGAAAAAATATTTCTTTATTAAAGTAACATAAATATAAAGAGAAATATTATTTCCTGTATCAAGTTTTTGAGAATCAAAATCTAAGACCTACAGGCATAGCGCAATCATTTAAATAGAAAATAAAGCAATCAAATTTTAAAAAAATTGAATTGAATCTTTTCCATTAGACCTTTAGAGGCTTAGTAAATCAAAAAACTCATTTAAAGTTCTGAAAACTAGGAAAAAATCATTTTATACAATTCTGTAGAAATATAAGAGCATAATAGACCTTGTTAAACAACAATATTTAAAATATTTCAAAAGTCCAATATGAGTAATTTTTCATGAAAAGATTTCGATAAGGAAATGTTTTTCAGATAATTTAACTTAATGCTCTGCAGATAGAAAAGGTGGAAAACATCTCATGATGCATTCTTTGCTGACAAAGCTGTAGGAAAAATATTATTGATCCGAATTGTTTTGAAAGATAACGGGAACCTTATCTGCATCAAAGAAACCAATTTTTCAAATGTTAAAAAAATTGCTTAGAGGTTTTTTACGTACATGGTAAGCGAAATAATGGCACATTACTTTACGAAAACAAGGTTAAAACAGTTGTTTATGTAAGTATTTCGGGGGATGCATAATAAGTATGAAGCTTTATAATGGCTTGTGAGCTGTTATCGTTAGCATTTGCTTTGTGTAAAAAATTGTGTAACAGCTTAGGTAGGGGTGGGAAGAAAACATTGTGAAAGTTTTTCGATGATAAATAGCATTTTCGTAATGTTTATTTTGAATTTCTGTTAATGCTGTTTCGGGAAATGTAATGACGAGTTATATTGTTATTTTTTAAACTTTGTTCAAAAAGTCGCATTTCTTTATATTCTCTGGATAAAATATAACTTCTTTCTAATTATTCGAATTTATGACTTAAATATTAAGATAATAATTTGATTTTTTTATTTCAGTAAGTTCGACCGAGAAACATTTTCTCTTGCATTTATTGTTTAAAAAATATCAAATTTCCTATTTATTTAATTTCATATAATCACTTGATGGAAATTATATATTTCTGTATTATTTTTGGTAGTAATTAACTTTTTTGAAATCAGAATTTCTGAAAATGTGATGGCAACATTTATTAAAATCTGATTTTTTTTGTGTGTGATTTTTATGAAGATAAAATTTTATTTTTATTTTATGTGAAACTGATGAAAAATACTATTAAAATTAAATGCTTAAAAATTCATTAAAAACAGAGTTTCAATTAATAGGTTAAAACATAAGTATGATCGAAAAACTAATTTTTTGAGCTTTAACTTGATGTAAATATCAATTTTGTTCTGTAATATTTTTGGAAGTTATAGCGAAAAAACTTCAAAATAACGCTTTTTTCTAATTAAAATTTGAATTAAAAGTTCAAAATAGGGCTCCAAGGTGCACATTAACGGCCCCCAACGTATACATATACCAAATTTGGTAGCTGTAGGTCGAACAGTCTGGCCTATACAGCGCCAACACACACTCTCAGTTCCAAAGACATTAAATTATTCAAACCCGTGCGAACGTCTATTATCATTACAAGCATTTCCTCTTAGACAAGAAGTACTTTAAAGTAATAGTGAAGTAAAGTAATCTCTTTCTGCCTGGTTAGCATAATTTTTTATATTTTTGATTCACTAAAAAATGTAAATATTTCAATTTTATTAATTAAACACACACACACATACACATACACATTATTCTTTATTATAAGTAAAGATAAAAGAAGTATTTAGCTAATAGCCATTCAATAAACCTGGCGATAAAATTCCTATTAAAAGACTGAGAATTCTTCTTAATTTCAAACAAGCTGAAACGAAATGTATTTCTGTTTGATATCCAATTAGTTATATTAAATGAAATTATTCAATTAAATCACTTGAATTAAAGTTACTATTTTAAATATTTTTTGTGATTGAACAATGCTTAGTAATATTAATTAACAAAGGGCTCAGATTATGTAAGTGGATTATATCTCCTACTATGATTTAATTTATTTAAATTAAAACGATTTATTTAAATTCCCTAAATTAACCATTGACATTTTAACATTATTACAATATCATATGAATAATATATTAATTTAGCGAAAGTGCTCTATCAAAATCTATTTTTATAAAAGCATTAAATAATTCCCTAAATACGAATGATATATAATATTAAGAAATGGGCAAAGTTAGAACTATTACCTAATTAATGCGTTTCAAATAGTTATAGAATCACTGTAGTTATATAGTTATATACAATTTACTTATATAGAATAGTTATATACTATTCACTTATATAGAATAGTTAT
>JAOUZG010004540.1:475409-488151 GCA_026289955.1 Argiope argentata | reverse complement strand
CTAACAATAGCCAAGAGACGATTGTCAGTTAAGTTGGGCTTAATTATAAATTTGAATCGTCGTGTTCCATATAACCTGATAGCTAATCAATGAGTTGAACGAATAACCACCTGTGTTTCCTTGCTTTTTCGGTACAGAAACAACATATTCTTGACACCAATTATGACGGAGATGAAAAGTGGGTTATGTACCGTGATGTAAAGTGTCTTAAGACTGTGTCTCGCCCAATTATCTGTCTCCAGATACTTTGAAAGCTGAACATTAACCCAAGAAGATGTGCTGTGGTATGTGCATTGAATAATTCAATGCGAAGCGCTTCTACTCAACCAAATAATCAATGCTGACTTTTACTCTCTACAGTTACGCAAACTGTATTCAAATTTGGTAGCAAAGTAACAGGGCCTCTTCAGTCGTCGTTGTGCTATTCTTCATTATGATAACGCCAGGACACATGCTATTCTCATCACTCTCCAAAATTTTCTGGGCTTTGGTTGAGAGGTTGTACCACAGCCACATTATTCTTTTGACTTGGTACCAAATTAATATCACCTATTTCTGCATTGAACAATAGCTCTAGTCAGAAAATCTTAGATGATCTTGATACTGTGAAAACTACCACCCATGAACTTTTTGAATCGAAACCGTTGAAATTTTACCACTGTTGAATTTAGCTCCAATAACAAAAATGGCAAGAAGTCATAGATGGTAACGAGGTTTATGCGCAATAATAGATATTGCTCATTTTGCGTTTATTTGCTCTTCTTTATGGGTAATAACAATTGGCACATTTTTTGTACTCACCCATAAATAATAATGGTTTTAAGTGCAAAATGGCTGCACAGTTCTTTCATGAGGAAATATCTAAAATAATGTTATATATATGTAATGATAATTTAAACTTTAATTCCATTTCTAATTAATTCCTAACATATTGTCTTAATTTAGTTCATTGTAACTTTATTCTAAAATATTTTATTGTTGCCTTATCCATTTCTTTCTTTCTATTTTATAAATCAAAGGAAGTATTATACAGACAATGCATTATTGAATGCACGTGCTCAATGGATGATACTTTTTAAAGAATCATCCATTTCTCTTGTCTAAAAAACAAAATAAATTTAACAGTATAAAACTCCCTCTCTGAAATCTACACGTGAGTGATTTATGAGAATATCATAGTATATAAGACCAAAGAAAAATGTTTCGTCCCTTTTTTGTGCCATCTTTTATTTATATGTGCCGCACTGCTGTAATGAAGCGAAATTAAAAAGTCAATATGCATTTTTTTCATGATTTTGGGGCACGATTCTGCAACCTGTTTTCTATTCAAAATTAATATGAATTACGATGCGCACACACACACACACACACACTTTAAGGAGAGTCTCAAGGAATTACATAATCTTAAATGTTAATTGCATTTTAGTTAAGGGTTTAACTATCTATTATCCTAGTTATTTTTATCTGATGGTGGATTAATTACATGCTCTTATGTTTAGTATAAGAAAACAAGAAAATAAACTTTAAATATGCTAGATAATAAAATTGTTTTTTGGCTAAAGGGTATATTGGAATTAAGGAAAAAACCTTTTTTTTAAATTATCTTTACTTTCTAATTATTGATTTTTGTTTTAAATTTGAGATCACACGTTAAGTGTGAAGTTTAATAGATCTCAATTTTTCGAGGAAATTCCATACCAAAAAATGGTCATTTGATGACGAATTTATTGAAAATGTTTCCAAAAGCTTGTAATGAAAAAAAGAAATTCCCAAACCTACATGGGAACCTGAAACTATTCAGATGATGTTTGCGTGATTAATTTAAAAAAAGAATCAAGCAAAGAAAAAGTGCTAGCATGATTTTCAAAAATAATTTTGCTTTGGTCATGCTATATTAATAAGTAAAATTTTTGACACAAATTAGGTCAAAGATTGACGTGGTATTTGGCTCTTAGGAAACAGGCGATTATATCAAACCGGAAGAAAAAAAATCCGAAGCCGTAACACGAATGAAAGGATTATGGATTTTAATTAATTTTCCTGAAGTTTCTAGGATTAATAAATTTCTCTTTCTTTTATCCCTCTGGAACGGTGGATGACATCATTGTGAAAGGCTTAACGAAAGTTAAATTAAGGTTCATTAATACGATTCTTTATAAAGAATAAATTATTCAGAAAAAATATTCACATTATTAATAATTATTTATTAATGGCGTGAATAGCATTTTTTATTAATGATGATAGTCTTTATTAAACATCACAAAATGAATAATTTATTCTTTTTTTAATTAAGGAAGTTGTTTAAGGATGTTAATATAAATTTTAGAATAAGAGTAAAGCACTTAAAAAAAATAAGAAGTTAACAATAATAGTTATGAGTATCACGTTGATTAAAAATTCTTTTTTTCAAAAAATTTTTTATTGAAGATTTTATAAATTATTAATGTTTAAATAGCCATGAACGATCATATTTTAATAAAATTATATATTGTGTTTTTAATTTACTTTAATAAAACTGACTATATTAGATTTTAATGCATTAAATATGTTCTGAAATTTAAAAAAAATTAAAATATTAAATAATTAAGCAGCTATATTTTAAACTTGACTTCTTGGAAAACTTCGCAGTTTTTAAGATTGGAGACTTCTTCTTTATAAAAACAATACATATTAAATCACTTGTTTGATAGTTGAATACTCTATGCTACTAATTATCTATAAAATTATAAGAATTATTGGTGATATTCCTGAATTATTATTTTATTAACACCCATCTTTGAATAAACCATTCCGATAGCATAAAAAATATTTTTATTACATTAATATATTTTTTTCACTTACCTGGAGATTAAACCTATCAAGCAATTTCAAATTACGATATCGATTCTCAGTTCAAAATTCAAAAATGAAAATCGAAGATTTGTTTCTAATGTCATGTTCTGAAAATCTAAGAAATTTGGGACTTGAATATTAATTTCGAAAATTTCTGTTGAAAAGTGCGAATACATGATAGTTTTTTAATGCTTTATGAATGCGTAGAAAATTACACAAAAACATATTATATGATAGCCTTACTAAACACAGAAAACAATTTTATTTCTTATTGTAATGTTTCTTTACAGAGAAGGTATATTTCTCAGTTTCATAAAGTTTCATTTTTGGGCTCTGTAGTTGAATTTTTATGTACCCCGTTAGACCTTAATTATATTTTTGTATATAAGATGAATTTTTTTTTCAGGTAAGGTTTGGTACCTGAAGATAATCTTGAAAATTTAGTAATTTTTATCGTTATTGTCGCTTTTTGAGAGTTAAAAGTTGTAAAATCTGCTTCGAAATAATTATATGTCAGGATAAAAAAATTATTAAATTCCTTTTTATATTTTATAATTTTCAATGTGGTTTCTATCCAGGTTATTAAATATAAATTTATTATATACTTTTTGTGTTATGTCTTGCATATAAATAAGAAAATGTGATACCAAATGGGACATTTCGATGGTAAACTACGTATAAATAGATTAATTTTCACACTTGTTAGCATATTCTTTATTTAGTATCAAGATTAAAATAAATTATTTAATCTTTTCTTATACTTTTATGCTGATACAACAACTAATTATCAGACAATTAATAAATATATGTTTCTATAAAGGCATGAAATGATGTGAAGTTATATTGTCGCTATAATGTGCTGTAATAATTGTTAAAGGACCAGCTTATTATTTTAAAAAAATTTTCGTCATATTAAAAAAAAATTGACTGGATTAATTGATTGACTAGATTAAATTAAATGATTGTTTAACTGAAGGACCAAATAATGGAGCGCATAGATACTTTTTTGAATCTTTATGAAATCACATCATAAATACATTAGATAACATCTACAGAAGGGAGCTGAAGAAATTAAAACTTTAAAAATTTGACCTTCAAATGGAAAAAGTTTTATTGGAATATTCGCAGTTTAATCCATTAAACATCATCAAAAGAAGTTCATTTTAATAAAAAAATAAATAATAAAGAGGTAAATAATTTCAATAAGTACCCTAATGTCAATAAAAGCTGAAAAAAAGTTTTTTTTTTCTAAAGAGAAGTTTCCTTGTACCACATTTTGCTAACAACTTTTACAGCAATCACAATTAGCTTTGCATTCTATAAAAAAAGAAAAAAAAGAAAACTTTAATTAGCCCATAACACGTACTTTTATGTTTTAATTAGGGTTAGCGTTTAAAAAAACAATCAAAAGCCAACAAAAACTGTCTTTATCCATCATATTAATTTTTTACTATGAAGGAAGTACTGTTTCCTCTTAATTCTTCTTAATTTTATTTAAAAAAAACCCATGATTCAAATTAAGTTTTATTTAATAGAAAGTTAAGATAGCATTTAAAACTAGAACCAAAAAATACCTTTATCCTACATTTCTGCACTTTTTATTCCACGTTTTTGTGGGGAGGAAGTAGAAATGCTAGTTTTTCAAATAGTTTTTAGAAATATTACAAATTATGAAAAACTTAAATATTATATTTTTTAAATTTGAAATAAAAACTGAAACATATACAGTATTTTACTTTAATATTTATTGGAAGTCACAAATTATAATAATGACTTATTAATATAAAATCGCTTGTAATTTATATTTATATATTGATTTATATTTCTAAATTCCTTTTTTTAAAAATAGAGCATTGTGAAAAGAATGAATGACTGTATCATCATATTATTTATTATTTCAACTTTGAAATGACATTGACAACGCCATGAATATGTTTCATATCCTATAGATGAATACTATTTTATATCGTCTAAAACATATTTTTTTCTTTCAATTTGTTTTAATGAAAGTAACCATAATTCTATTCTTATACCATCATTCTCAAAATATAATGAGGATATATTCTTAGTCATAATAGATTTTTACCAGATTATTGTAATAATATATAGAATGTTACAATTTTTATGATATACATTTTACATGGCTTAAAAGTTCCCTTTAAGACATTTTGTTCGTTTTAAATAATTCCCGTCATAACTTTTAATCATATATTTGAAAAGTATAAAAAATAAATGTAAATGCTGAATATAAATATATCGGGTTAGCTAAAAAAATTAGATATGCTTTAAAATATTAGATTTTTAATTCCTGATCTATAATAGATATTTATTTTTAATTTTTGAGAACGCAATAAAGTGGAACAATGTTTTAGAAATTCTGTGAAAAGATTACTTTGAAATGAAAATTTTTGAAACTATTATTTAAATGCATATTTCTGCAATCCATTTTTATTCCTATAAACTTAATCTTGCTGCCATTTTGGCTAGCTGAAACTAAGCACTAGTGATAAGATTATGAAACCCCATTTTAACGAAATGGCAAGGCTATTTGGGGATGGAACATTCAAGTTTGATCCATGTTCAGATGAGAGGACGACATCTGATCTTTAATACCTCTCCCCATATATTCACACATCACCAGCGACATGACGTTTCGTTCATACGGATATAGCCTGCACCAGATCTGCTATATGGTTCTTAGATAGAATCGACTGTCGAACTTCATATCATCTAGTTCTTGGAGTCGAGATCTTGCCAACAGGCCACCATGGCCATAATAATAATAATCTCTTAGTGTCATAAAACTGATACTCAGAAAAGGAACATTTTGTACATGTTTATAATAATTTTTTTTGCTCACACATTGAATGTTCACTTTAACTCAAATGTGTTAAGAAATTCTTACCAGTTATTACTTTTGAAACACGGTCTCTAAAACATCTTCTTTGCATTTATTTAGGTGAATAAAAGAACGAAAAAACACTAAATGCATTTATATAATTTCTTTTACTTTTTAAATATATGTCTTTCATTTAAAATATTCCAGTTTTCTCTTCAGTGAAATATTTGGACAGTATCGATTTTTTATATTTGTCACTGTATTACTGTTATAAAAATGAAACTTTTACATTTTTTTTTATTTCATGACTTTTTTATTATTACAAGTAAATAAAGAATGAATACAACATATAAGATCAAAGACATTTACCATAAAGGAAAGAAAATCCATAAATTAATTTAAATTATATTTTATTCTGTATTGACTTTACATAATACTCTATGGAATATATCATGTTCAATAACAGTATTGGAAAAAAAACTAAACAAAGATAAAAAGAAAACTAAATATCTTCATCTTAAATAAATAAGATGAATATTTGATCAAAGCATTAATTAATTTTATACGCTAAAAACCACTGCTTTACAAATCCCACTGCAACTAACTTTAATTCTAATTAGCTCACATAAGAAAGAGAAACAAATATTATTAAATTGCATTTCACTAAAAATGTCCTTGTCAGTGAACTTTGATTAAAATAATACCTCTCTCTGTTTAATTGGATTTTGTTATCATTAAAAGTTAATATATTTCCAAGAGACCCATTGTTATAAAGTATAAACAAAAACAAAGATCTAAAAAAGTTTAAATACATATTCGCATCAGAATTGCCCATATTTAGAAGTAAATATTATACATTCCAATACATTGATAAATTTAATTTTAAATAATAGTTTATGTGCAAATATTATTACTTAACACAATTGTCAAGAATCAGCGAAATAATGTATCACTTTGTTGAATTATGGGCTGTTTACACTAGCTTTGATTTATTGCCTATTAATTATGCATCTGGAGCAATTAGAATCTTATACTTTTTAATTATTTAAACATGATATTGTGAGATACAATTTTCATATATCTAAAGAAAAAAATTGATGACATTTATAATTCTGAGAATGATTCACTATTATTACAAAAAATTAATATTATAATAATATTTAAAAAATATTGAGTGAATATAGAACAAATACATTGAAAGAAAACTTTTGAAAATCCAATTTATAGCCCATTGCATTCTAGTGCATAAATAAAAATGACTGCAAAATTATTTATTCTAGTTATTTTAAGGTAACCAGGGAGCTTTAAAATGATTTTTTCCAATTGTCACTTACTTCAGTAAACTTACATAATCTTACTTAAACTTTTTTTAAAAAAAATCAGTAGTTTAAAGTTATTTTGTTGGATAATTTTAATATTTTGTACTCAAATTTAAAGATTAATCCCAACTTCAGTTCCAAAAGGGAATTTGAGAAAGTTAAAATAAAAACTGGAATTCTTCCGAGCAAATTTGGAGCGCCTGGAACATTTTTCATTAACATTATTTATCGCTAATATCATATTATATTAACTCTCTAACTCATAAATGAATTGATATAATGCTTTCAAATTTTGTGTGTTATCTCCTACTGTGTTACTCTTACTGCCTGCAAAATTTCAAATTGCTAAGGTGACAATTGCAAAAAGTCATTTAAAGGTCCCTAGTCGCCTTAATTCATACTTTTTTCAATTTTAATGAATTGTACAGTTACACTTATTTGCAGCAATCGAAAATCAAAAGAAACTATTATTACAGATCTTTAAAAATAGGTAGCATGAAGGTTTAAAAAAGTAGAAAACAAGTAAGAAAGTTACAAAAGTAGAAAAAGTAAGAAAGTTAGAAAAGTAAAAATAGGTTGCAATACTTACCCCCTTAGTCAGATTTGCTATAATTAGATTTTGCTCTAACCGCTATTTCTTTCTCTTATTATTATAATTAAATACTCTGCTATGATCTGCAAGATTTTTTGTGTCTTTTCAGAACAAAAACAGATATGACAAGTAATATCCCTGAAATTATTCCTCTCTCTTCCGCTGTGATGCAACATATAATTCCCTGCAAACAAAATTATACAGGAATCCCCCCATCTACTGCTTCGCCTTCAAATTCCTCGAAATAGCGAAGCAATTTCCAAGACCGTTTCCGCCCAACTATCTTACCGGCTGTGCATATTACTTTCGCTTTCCCCCATTCCTGAGCCCGCATTTCCATAACTGCATTTACCAGGGTATCATCCCTTGCACGTGAGTTTTATTTCCAGAACTTCTTCCGAAGCCCCTGCAAGGACGAGCATTTTCATATACTCAAGTTAAACTTTCCACATGCTCGGGAATATCGAGAGGAATAAACTTTAGAGATTTAGACTGAAGTTTTTCTTGCGATATAACTTGCACATCAGCCATTGTAACCAGATGGATAAGACTTTAAGCTTTACTTTACGTTCTGATACAGGAGGCTTTAATATTTCTATGGTAAAAAAAAAGTTTGTAAATTTTGGATTTTTTAATCCTATTTTATCTGTTAAAATGAAGTATGTTTTGAAATTTAAATAATACACGTTTAATCCTAATATAGAAAGAACGAAGTTTTTTTTTCCTATTTAACTTAGTAAATAGAATGACTTTCACAATGAAAATAAACGAAATTTTAATAAATGCAAAAAAAGTTTTCTATCGCAGTCTAAAATTAGTGAGTGACTCAAAGCATATTCTACTAATTAAGAAATTCTGTTTTTTATATACTATCATTAATTGTAAAATAGAAATTCCGAAATTTTATTGTTTAAATCTTTGAAGGTTAAAAAGAGTAATCCCTAATTAAATGCTAAAAATTAGCAACTGGATATCAATTTAAATCTCAATTATTTACAATCGGAACAACTCAGCGTTGTTTATTAATAATATAAACTAATGTTAAAATTGATAACAGGCATAAAATTTGAGGTTAACTTGATTATTTTTTATAAAAAATTGATGTTAATAGTGATAATACTCTTAACAGTTAAGGTTAATTGGATAATTTTTTAATTAAAAATTAATGTTAAAATTGATAATATTCATTACAATCGATGTTATTATTTATATTAATAACAATTGATGTTCATATTGATAATACACATAAAATTGATCTAATTACATCTGAATAGGTATCTTTCTTATAATATAACACAAAAATATTATAAGGAGAAGGAAAAGATGACAGAATATAAAGAATAATAAATTTTCAAATTTCATATATTACAAACAGTTTTTACATTCACTTAGTTATGAAACAATAATCGAAAGTAATTTTTTCTTCCAAAATAAGTCAGGTAAATATTTGTGAGATTATTTCAATGAATAGTTTAAAATTCTTGATTCTAATTAGATAAGAACTATTTTATCCTTAATCATCATAAGCATATTTGTTGTATTCTTCCAGAAAATCTACAACGTAGATAACTTTGAAGAGAAAAAAAACGAAGAGAGAGAGAGTTAGAGGAACGTTTTTTTTTTCTTTATTCAGAACATAAAACCATCAGCAAAATTAAATCTTTGTTCCAAAACAAACGAACTAGTTACTTGTAACATTATTTTGTGGAAAAACTTGAAATTCTTTTCTCTAATTCTATAAGAACTCCCGTTTAACTCTTAACTTTTATCATCATAACTGTTGCATTCTTCCTAAAAATCTACGTCCAAGATAATTTTGATGAGAAGAAAAAGAAGGAGAAATAAAGAGGAAAAGAAGTTTCTTTTCCCCCCTCTCTTATTCAGTACAAAAAATATTTCATTAGATGTTCACCTTGAGAATGGAATGCTTTTTCTTTTGCATTATTTAAATTCCTCTTAGTTAAATGAAATAAAATTTCATTCGGCAGCCTAATTGCGTTTTGCCTCAAACGGGAAATTCCAAAGCTATTCAGATGGAATTTAATTGCAAATAATACTTTGATTATAAATTCCTGTGCAGAATAGCGAATGAATTGAGCAATTCCGTATTTTTCTAATCTTTAGGAAATATTTTTTTAAAAATATATGTATCCAATTTTTTTTCTCATCATACTTTATCTTGCACCTTGTTTATTCAAAATTACGCCAAAAATGATTTCTTAATCAATTGGAATATTCAAATACAAAAATTCGAATGCTTTTTTAAAATTTAAATTCCGGAAATTTTTTTATAGTTCTTTTGTTTTTTTCTTAATTTAGAGATGGTATTTAAATAAATTCATGAATTGCTTTGCAAAATAATTTAACACGATTGAAGAATCTTTATATTCTGTCAGTAGTATTTGCATTAATAAGATCTGATGTGCTAAATCTTGTTTATCGAAGACTTCTTGTGATCTGGGCAGATTTCAAAGAAAGTATCTGTGCTTATGAAAAGCATCTCAATCTATCAATTATGATGCAAACCATCCACAATAATGCAGATTTTGCATCTGGAAGAGAGTGAATTGTTGCTCAATCATATTAAGCAGTTTTCCTTGCATCGATAAGGTCCTTCCTCGGGATGAACATTTGATATATTCAAATAAATGTATTCCACATGAGTATTTTGAGTATTTTCAGAATATTTTTGTTGTAACGGCGTTTATGAACTGATTTTTTCCCGTAATCCGTTCATCAATTTTTTTATTATTATATTCAGCAATTTTGGAACATCGCAAAGAATAGTCAGCTATATAGAGAGCTCAGAGTAGATGCGTTTTAATTTTGGCCATTTTGCACACCTCAACTCTGTATTTTTAAGTACAATTTAGGTATATATCAATTTTTCAACAGGATTTAATACTGAGAATAAACTTTTCATCTTACGATATATCAATAAAAATTTGAATATAATTTTTAAGCTTTTTTTTAAAAAAATTAGAAACGATGTTGAGTTGAAGAAGCTAAAATTAAACACATAGGAATTTGAACAACAGAAATTATTTTAAATATATAATAACTTATTATCTTAATTTAACTGGCATAAAATATTCTTTATTAATGCCAGCAAGCTAAAAAGAAATAGATTCAAAGTTATCCATTGTTAATATCAAAACTCATAATTTATATAAAAAAATCGCGTATATAATATCAAAATCCATAATTTATATGAAATGATCGATTATTAATGTTAAAAAATGCTTTATATAAAAAATCTATATATGTGATTAAATTATAATGAAACTAGCAATTTTCATAATATGCAAAATACATTATTAAAACCTTCAGAATTTTTTTTAAATAATTTATCTTGCTTTATCTGAAATTTTTAATTTACATGGTCTAACATGTTATGACAAGAAAACAGACCTAAATAATAATTCAAAAATATTTTAGGATATATGAATTGTAGCTCAATGTGTTTATAAATATATAACTACTCTTTTAATGAATCGTAATTATTATGAGAAAATTATTACCATAGCTAATCGATGGCAGAAATGTTTTGAAGCTACTGAATGCTATTGAATGTAAAATGTCATACAGTGAATTTATCTTTCAATTCATATCACAATTTAAATAGCGATCAATTGAAATTAATAATGTGAAATTTTATGCTGTCTTGTATATAGATTATTGTTGATATGATTGGTCATGAATGGCTAGTTTTACAAAATTTCTAGTAGTAGCTTCGAATTATCGAGCAAACAAGCTGTCTGAATTAAATCAAAGCTTTTAATCTTGTCTTTTACGTGAATTTATTTTGAAACGAATCTCGAAAAGAGCTATTTATTGAAAGGCATTCTTCTAAATTGGAGTAACTGAATGCCAGAACGCATTTTCTTATTCCTCTGTTTTAAAGCATTCAATCTAAAACACCATTTTGCACTTACAGTAAAAAAGGCCGAAGTACAATCGTACGTGTACAAGAGCAGGAACTGCTTTCAAGGTAGAAGTGTTTACGCATCAACGATACAAAACATCTCTCTCGTGTTCTGATGCTGTTCATTTTAGAATACTCCAGGGTCTTATTATAGTTTAGAGTTTCAATTTTTTCAGAATTCTTTTCGGTTGTTGCCTTTGATCATGGAAATTAGTGTAAATTGAGTATTAAACAATTTTTGTGTTATCATGAATATATGAAACTAATTTTGGAATGTTTTTATTTTTAATTTGTTTGTTATATTTTGTAAGAATGTCATAAAAAAGGGGTGAAAGAAGAATTTCTGCTGAGATTATTATTAATGAATGTAACTTTTGGATTTTAAGAGACACATTTATCATATTCAAAATTGTTAAAGTGGATGAATGAGAAATGGGATAATGTGAACTGAACAGAGCAATTTTAACGCCCATGATTTTATATGATAATAAGCAAAATAAGTTTATAATTTTATATATGGTCTGATTGGAAACATAAACTAAATATTCATCCATAATATATGTTTTGTTGAAGCGATTTGCTTTTCAAACGCTATTTATTTTGCAACTTCCATACATTTTATTCGATTGTTTAATTACTAAAATTTTTAATTGCAGTGCAAATTTTATTGTCTTTATTTGAATCACGACAACTTCTAGTTTAACTTCAAATAATCTTTATTCAATAATCTACAAAGTTTTATATTTATATGTATGGTATTATTGAAAATCAATTTAACTTTTCATCAGTAAATTTCGTTGTGTTGAAACTATTTGTTTTTGACTCACTATTTCTTTTTCAAAATTTGATTGATTTTAGTCGATTACTCCATTAATATAAATTTCATTTCCATCATAAATTTTATTGCTTTGATTTTTTTTAAATACGGCTTTTTTTCGAAGAAATACTGGACAAAAATATTTATGAAATCATCTACGAAGAATTATCTTTACATTCAATATGACAGTGCGTCGAATTATTGCATTGGCTAGTATATTATATAGATTTTCTATAAATTTATGCTCAAAGCTTTCCTAGTTTTCTCATACTATTGCACATATTTTCTTATGTTTAAGACAATGTTTTAGCGTTGAATAAATTTCTTAGTACTACTTCAGTATTTAAAATAAATAAATTAGCAGGGTCTTACTTATATATATATATATATATATATATATATATATATATATATATAT
>JAOUZG010004540.1:457195-475309 GCA_026289955.1 Argiope argentata | reverse complement strand
AAAACTTCATAAATATAAAAGTTTCTAAAAAATATGCTGTTTTATATCTCATAGAAATGAAGATAAAAACTATATATTTATCCAGATCTAATTATAACAGCTATAAAAATTTATTGTAGCTAAACAGTATTCATTTAACACAAAAAAATAGTTGCTTGACTGTACAACCAAACTATATTGAACATTGCATTAAATATGATTAGATATTAAGAACTAAAAAAACATTATAAAAAAATCAAACAAAAAGAATTTATTTATATTAAAGTAATTATATATATATATATATATATATATATATATATATATCAAAAATTATGAAACTTCATTAATTAAATTATTTAATTTATAAATAATAACATAAATCAATCACTTTTTAAAATGTAGGATAAGAATGCCTTTTTATATGATTCTTTCCTCCTTTTTAATTTTAGAAAGGGAATTTATGAAACCTTTCTTATAAAATATTGAGATTCGAGAAAAGCATTGTCATTATATGCCAGAAAATGAAGAAGAAATCAAATTCTTCGTAAATTACGTCTTTTTTTTTCCTTTTGACTAAATTTTGAATTTTAATAAGGTGTTTTTAAATGTCAGTATTCATTTACAGGTTTATATTTTTCCTTTTTTATCACCACAAAGCATTTACGAAACCTCTAACTGTTGATGTGACTTCAGTGCCCGATCATTTGACGAATATAAGCTAGAAGTAACCATATAAAAGAATTAAAGAATACGTTACACAAAGAACAATAAATAGCAACAAATCTATTGTATATAATACTGATAAATGTAATCATGTATTTTTGAATAATCAATAGATGTAAAATTTAATTTCCTACGTACATATATACATTCAAATTATATGTGAATATACATATACATATATAAATGCGCATGCACACACACAAATCAAGAACGCAATGATTATAAGATGTTTTGTATTATCTTTTATGATATAATGCCATTAAAGGTTCAAGCTATTATTTTGCTATTAATTTTCACCAGATATATTTATTTAAAATGAATCTCAAGGAGTCTTGTATCAGGATAATGGAACAAACACGGATGTTCCGCGAAAAGTTAAACTAATTTGTTCCTCGTTTACATTGAATGACTCCAGATGCCAGATGTCATAGATTGGTAAGACGTATTTATAGTTTAGAAAATTTCGCTGCCCAGGTAAGGGACAGATGTACCGTTTTACGTCTTTAAAAAGTATGGCGGAAAAATATACAAATAATTTATTCAGAAATATCTTAGCGTCTTTTCTTTACGAATTAATTAATATTTCTTTTTCTTGTACTTATAATTTTACTTGTCATATTGGATTGTAAAAAAATCAATTAACTTTAATTTTTCATTTCCCAATGAGAACTTTAAATTTATATGTACAATATTTAACCTAAATTACTATTCCATATATTCCACTGAATATTTAAATAAAAAAAATATACTTCCTTACATGTGGGATAATCTATTTTAGAAATAACATATTAAACAATAAGTAACACATTAATCACAGATAATTATCTCAAACATCGCAAAGAAGTCACATTAAACCACAAATAACACATTGGATATAAATATTATCACTAAATTAAAGAGTTGTGTACACTACCACAATATAATTTTAAATGATATTCTTCATAAAAAAAATCTTATACTAATTTCCTGCTTTCTTCTATACCATATTTTCCGCAATTCATTACTTTTTTTTTCGAGACAATTTTCATAGACATATCTTTTAAAATTTCTGTGTATTTCATTATTTACATTCACAGGTTATTGCTGCTCAATTAAAATTAATTGAATGAAAAACAAATTTCCAAATTTCATCATCTAGAAAAAAAAGAATAATTTCTCTTCATGTTTCTAGAAAATGAACATATTAGATAAATTGAGTTAAAAGATTGGCCGTATATTATATCATTAAGAAATGAACGAGTCTCTCTAACTGGAAATTGAATACATTATGATTACTTCTTAATATAAAATGATTAGGAAGTTAATTAACAGTCTTATTATTGTTTAAAGTTTCTTATTCATTTACTTTTATTTCCTTACAAAGATTTAAAAGCGAGATATCAAATAAAATCAGAATCATACTTCATTAGTTTCACATTTAGTAAATACAATCTTAATCGAGAGAATTTTATTTCTCTATTAATATGTAAGACTAACTAATGTTAAAGATTATACTGTTAATATTCCATTTTATATATTATAGTAACCATTTTTAAACTAATACATTTCATAATTGTACATAAATTTTGGCTTCGAAGAGAAAAGGCTTGATATCATGGTTCGTTACAAATGTATCAAAATAGTATTAAACATAGTAATAAAGATGCTTTGATGCATTATTAATGCTTAAATTTGTCGAAATGAAAAAACCATTGAATATGAAGTTACTAAAAGAGTGGGTTTAATTTAAAATTTTTTTGGTAAACATTTCACTATTCATGTCAGAAAAATGGCAATGATTCTTTAAAACTATGGTATTCAGTATCTCTAAATTTTTTTGGAAATAATTTTATGTAAGTATTTGACGAAACTATGCTATAAATATTTACTAATTTTCTTCTATTTTTAAATATCTGACAACCTTTTTTTGAAAAATTTCTTCATTCCATTCGGTGTGTCCATTGCATTTACTCAATTTAAACTTATAGTTCATATATACTTCGAAAAGGTTTTCTTTATCAAACGTTTTCGTTTCAACAACAGATAAAATATTTTTATAAAAAGGATTTAAGTGAAAGACAAAGAACTAGAAGAAAGAATAGCAGGAATCAAAAATTAAAACAGAAATTTTGGATTTGAATTAAAGACTAGTTTCAATAACACATAGATTTTTTCGCTTATAGTGAAATATGCAAACAATTTTTTTAAACAAGTTTTTATTCTATTGAATAGTTGAAACTCCACTTTGAAACTTCAATAGATGTAGTGAAAGTTTAAAATATGTTTGAATAAATATTTAAATTTTAAAACTCTTTCCCACATTTGATCTCGAAAAATTAATTTTAAAATTTATTAAAAAAATAAGCGATCTAAATTTAAAGGTGTTTTCCGTATTCATTTTCTTTCATATGAAAAAAAAAATATGAAAGTGAAAGTAAATTCATATAGTTTGTTTATTTAATCTCAAAGGGCAGATATTCGTATAAAACAAATATATATATATATATACTTTTATATATTTATACACTTTATATATATATTATATATATACTTTATATTCTAGAAACAGCAACCTTAAAATAATTCGTTTGCTCTTCACTAAACAATTTCTTGTGTATATAGACAACCGAAATAAATTCATTTCAAAAGAGATTCTACAAGAAAAGAATATATACCATCTTTAGTTTATTTTCTTTTATAATATTAGTCTTCTTATTATCAAAATAATTCTCTTATTTATAATCAAGCAATTCCTTGCACATGGATACAATAGAACCAATAAAATTCAAAAGAACTTTCCTAATAAAACCATATGTATCATCTATTACATTTTTATTGATATTCGATATATATATTTATGTTTTGTTAATACTAACTATTTAAATATCCTTGCAAAATAAAATAAATATAATTTGTATTTTGGTATTTTGTTAATAATTTTTATTCTTTTTAAATGAAATTTTTTTAAAGCGAATGAAAGAAGAATTTAAAAGTATAATAAATAAAACATATATTAGTTTAAAAATTGAATGAAAGTAAGAATTTCTCATGAAATATGTCAAATGCCATGGTAGAATTATTTGAAAATTAAAATATTTATAAAAATTAACTTTTCAATACTTTATATATATAATATTGAAAATCTGTTTTTATTTTATTAATTAAATACTTTATTATTTAATTAATAAAATAAATTTATTATATATTATTATATAGACTTATATCAAAAAATAATTTTAGATTCTACTGGATCGATTTAATAAATAATCATGTTTTATTAGACTTGTGTTCCTCGCAATTAAAAGTTAAAATTTTTCAACAAATAGATTGTTATGAAGTCAATCATTCTCTTTATGCAACTTTCTATTTTCAATATTTCCACTTTCTATATTCAAGTAAAATTATAATTTAGTGAATTAGGCATCCATCTTTTAAGCTACTCTAAATGGATATAATAGAAACGTATTACCATTGTTCCCTCTACAGAAACTTTAAAAAATACATTTAAGGCAGTTTATCAACATATAATACTAAATTATAAATTTTTCCCTTCGCTTTTGTTGTAAAATTTCACAAATGAAATAATATATCGGAAAGATTACATTTCATACAGTGTTAGTATCAATAAGTCACTTAATATTAGCTTTTGCATAGATTTATTTTGCTTTCAAATCGTAATTTAATGAAGTAAAAATTCAAATATCATACCTCTCTTATAATATCAAACAAATTATTGTTTTATATAAAAAATTAAATAAAATTTTGCTTTTCATTGTAATGTTTCTGAATTTTTCGTCATTCATATGGTACTTTCCCATTACTTATTCAGAGAAAAAAATTATTATATTCTGACTTTCCCTAGGCTCTTAAATTAATTTAATTATGTATTTATCTCATTAATAATTGAAGAATAATATTCCTTTAATAAAAGTGGTTTGTATTGTTTTTGAAGGCTTGCTCTAAAGTCCAGTACTTGTTTATAAAATTAATTCTTTCACAGCTAAACAATTGATAAATAATTTAAATTATACCATTTTAATTAAATTTGATTATTACAAATAGTAAATTGTTTTTTCATGTTTTGATTTCTTTAATAAATATAAATCTTAAACAATAATTTTTATTCGTTTTAAAAATAAAATTTATTAATTATTTTTAATAATGCCATTCACTCTTAGATTTCAAATAGGAGGCTTTTACAATAATAATATTTACTCAAAGTTATGTAAAGATATTAATACCCAATAGATATACATTTAAAACTTCATGATGAACTAATATAAATAATGACTTAAAATGAAACACTTTTATTTTATTTCTTAAAAAAACATTTTATATTTTTCAAAGTGTTCTATTTGCCTGCGTAGATTCAAAGGGACAAATATGAACAATTCTCTTTGATAGATATTTTCCAACCAGTTATTTTTATTCTGTGACATCAAAAGGAATTTAATCCAATTAGTTACATTAGTTTTTGAATTATCGTATTCTGGTAATCATGGACAAATCGGAATAGCTCCGAAATATTTTCTTAAATACGTATCTTAACTCTGAACAGGAGATATTAATTATGATCTTGAGGCCGAAGAAATTGGGAGTTACAGTTTTTATTCCCCTTGCGATTCTTGCAAAAAATAATATCAAATAAGTATTAATTAATGATATTATATAACAGAGACAAAGTGCTGTTTATTATAATCCATATTTATACATTGGTGGTCTTTACAAAGTATTATGCTTTATTTTTTTTCAAAAATTTATTCTGAGTGACTAAAGGACTATTTCGCACTATTATATTATGAAACAGTATTACGCGCTGTTATAATATGGAGTACGATTTCGCGTTATTATACTATGAAGTGATATTTCATGTATTTTATATATTTTTAAGAACTTCTGTTTCTTTAAAATAGTTCTGCAGTATTTTTAAGTAAAACCTTGTTTTATGTTTAACTACAAAAAACGCATTCATAATTCCGTACAAAATGAAATATTCCCCAAATAGTTTTTCACGCAAATTCCATGAAATAGCAAAGCAATTTACAGAATAGTTCCATCCAAACATCCACACAGTTATCCACCTTACCCTAAGCCCACCATATCCATACCATCATTTACCGGTAGATCATCACATTCATATGAGATTTATTTCCAAAATTCTTGCAAATTTCATGCTTGGCGAAAGAGTTTTGCATTCTCAAATAGAAACTTCACCTTTTAACTTAAAATATCAAAAGTAATATGATTTACATATTGAGATACTTCAACCCTGTTCAATTTTATATAAGTTGAATTTTTTCAAAATATATTAGTGAATTTTTCCTGTAAATGAAGCGTGATGCTGTTTTCTTTTTAAAATGTATGTTAATAACTTACTTTGTACGTTTCGTATTAACGTAGAGTGAACAAGAATAAATCTGAAAAACCATTTTCTTCGATAATATAATTCAATAGAATATTTCACCAAGAAGAAGAATTTAATCGATTAATTTATCAGATAAAGCTTCTCCTGGGAGACATATTCTTAGGAGCTCATCATATATTTCAACAGAGACAATTTTATTTTCATGAAAATATTTCAATAGAGGAACACTTATTTTTGTGATTGAAGAGCAATCTAAAACTGTCTAACATGGATGATAAACTATCTAAATATGGAATTCAAACATTTTCTCTATTTGATTGCAAATTCATTTCCTAGCATAAATCTGTCTTTTTAGCACATATTTATCTAGGCAAGATTTATACTGGTAAGTTCTGTATCAGGAATAAAATGAATACAGTTAAGCAACTGACGACCTAAGATATAAGCTAGGATTATAAATTAGTATTCCCTGTTATTAATTCTTTTCATGCCTGTTATTAATTATATTCAAGATTGAAATATTTCTATGTTTAACATTATGAGAAAAAATAGGAGCTATAATATCCTGATGTATTGATAAATAAAGAGAATTGATAATAAAGAGATGTAGCTCACTCTTTTATTTTCTTGTTAATAGAGCTTTTGAAAGTTTGTCCAAAAATGGCACATGAAAGTTATTCTTATTAACTTCGTTCACCATGACAAAGTGATTAATAAATGCTGTATAAAGTAGCAGAAATGAAATAAAATTATATTGCAGCAAAAAACTGCGGGTTTTCTTGATCCGCATCTGAAATATAACTATATTTTATGTACTATTGCTCTATATATAACATATTTATTCCTTTGCTGACCAATATATTGCAAAACGAATTAAGAATAAAGTGACCAAACAAAGGCAGTTTTTAGATCAAGCAAATGGCTCAATGTTTTAGATATTTAAATGAGACAGAAATCAACAAGAAAATGAAACTAGTTCTATTCAGGTTCTTTAAGAAACTTTCAAAAGCTTTTTTGAGTTAAAACTTTTGTAATAATAGGGTTAAATTTTATAGCAGTTGAGGTCTATATACTTTTTTTGATAGACTTATTAACTATAAGATCAGGGTCACGATGAAAATTTTCAAAATCAATGGAATGAGAATTGTACATTTTTAGAAGTTAATTTCTACTGAATAATTTTTTCCTTTCTTTTATTAAAAACGTTTTTTTTTTATTATTTTGAACAATTTGTAACAAATAGCTTGCAACTTTGGGATCTGAAATGCTCCATATAGAATTTTTACTGTTTGAATTTGAAAAGATACACTCAATAACAGACTGTATCTTTAAAAAAAAATTAAATTACGTTATGTTTTCTTTTGTAAAAAAATGAAGTTTTAGAGAAATTTGTTATTTGTTTATTAAAATTGCACAATGTAAAAAAATGCTTTTTCATTAAGTTTTGTTTAGTGCTAATAATTGTGATAACATCGAATATTTGTCTCACTTTAAGCAAATGCCCTCCTTTCTTCCGATTTTGTAAGTTTTAACGAAAAACTTATATGTCCCATTGTTACAAATTTTGTATGGGAGACAAAATTATGATACGTAAATATTCACTCAAATATTATTGAGAACTACAATAATTCTCAATAATACTTTGTAAAAAGAACGTTTATCATTTAGAAGGATGATGGGAAGCAAAAAAAAATGTTTTTCAATCCTTTAATAGACTAGATATACTCATAATAAATCACTGAAATCTTTTAAATTTCAACATAAATTTTATTTGAGATATGACAATACTGATGCACTACTATGACTGAGAATTTGTATAGAAATATACATCACAAATGACGGGTATTTAGAAAGTTAGGTAAACAAAAATATCACTCATGTATCTAGAATTTCTTAACGTATGGAGCATTTTTTCAGAATATTCTTTTCAATATAGAAATCTATAACGTAATGCTTTATTAAATGATTGTGTTATCTTACTTTTGATTTAAATTGTTGTTAATTACTAATAATATCAAAATGACGAATATGCAGCTTAAATTTTATTTCTTTTATTTTACAGAAAAGTTCCGAAAGAAATGTTTAATTCATTTACTATTTTTACTCAATTATAATTATTTTCTATATATATATATATTAAAAATATTAACAAATGAAAAATATTTTTTTTTCAAAAAATCAATTTGTGTGGTTTTATGTTCCCCAATCTTTTGTTTATTTGAATGTGTCTCGTCACGAGAGAAAGATTTGAAATTTATTTGCAAGAAATTATGCTATCGGATGACTTCTCTAATTCAAAAAATCTTCTTCTTTAGTTTGATGATTTCAACAATTTCTTATTTTTCGAACTAGAGAGAAAATTATCTTTAATAAATTCCCTTGTCAGAATGCCTTATTCCGTCTTAACAGGCAGGGGATGGTAACTGCTGAAATGCTTTTTAAATATCTATTTTTTTAAAACTCTTGGTTTCTAGCTCTTTCGAATACATAACTCAATGCGTATATAAACTAATAAAACATGTATATGATATCAGTGAATTTTTAAGTAGAAACAAACAAATGATTGTATAGGTTTCATATTTATAAGTGGAATGGTTGACTAATTTTGATTAAAACCCAAATCCAACTGTAATTTACTTCTGTTTAAAATTGGCGTTTTTTGAAGAACTCGAATTCAGACCCTTAATTACTTTTATTATGCAATACTATTTCATTGAAAATAAGAAAAAACCCATATCTTTATTTGTTATATTTCTTTGGAGTGTATTTAAACTAATTCTAAATATCTTTAAATATTTAGCACCCTATTAGATTTTTAAATAAAAAAGTTTATAAAATATCAGACTTGTAATACTAGTATAGATTTATTAATATTCTTTCATTAAATCAAAATAGTTTTTTATTATCTTCTAAATATTTCATTTGCGGAAATGTTTTTATTAATTGTTTTTATATATTTAACCGATGCAATCTTATGATTTTGTTCTTGTTCTTATTCTTATATTTATGTGAACAAATGCATGAGAAAACATCCTTTCGTGTTTTTTTTCTTAAATTACGCGGATAAAAAAATGCATAAAGTAAAAAAGAATGCTTTTCATATTAATATGTAGGTTAAAAATCTGCATTAGCTTATATTTTATGTTTTTTAAGAACTTTCAAATAATTTTTAGAAAGATTTCCTTTGATTAAATAAAACTACAAAGCTTTAATTGAAATTCAGATTCATTCCTAAAAGAACGGAATTCTGTTATTAAATTAGAAAGAAAACGCAATTTTAAAGGCTTCTTCAGAACAATCAAATTCCGAAATGCGATGGTAAACATTGAACTTCAAGAAATCACACATATATTTTTCGTTATAAAAGAAAATCTCAAATCCTTACAGTTAGCTTCCAATTAAACTTGAATTAAATTTCGCCATTAAAAAAAACAATTGGCTTTTATATATTTTTAACGCTCTCAAGTCTGATGTTGTTAATAATCAGTTGCACCTCATTCCAATTGATAAATGTGAAGCATAAGGTTTCTTTTGATTGTCAGATGGTCTTTTGTGTAATTTAATTCCATTATTTGATTTTAAATCATTTCATTTTGCAGAATTAGATAAAGGATATTGTGAAGTTGATTTATGCCAATATATATTATACATTGCTGTATGATACTAAAGAGCATTCGTAATATTGAATAATATTGCAGAAAAATGTGTAGCATTATCACACAATATTGTACAATATTGGGCGAAAATCTGCGCTATTTGAATTTTTATTTTAATAATTTATTCTTCTATTACTTATGAACTGCATTCCATTTGATTTCCCATGCCTAGGCAAACTATTTTTAAACTATTCTAGATTTAGTTTCTCAAATTAATTAAAATATTTCTCGGTTTTGTAACAATATTTCCTCCAAGGTAAGAGTTCCAATTAACATGTCTGAATTCTTTTGCAGAAAGTTGTTTACTGCGTAACTTTGTAATTAACATCACTGGAGTCTTTGTTATAAAACAATTATTTGTGAAACTTTCTCCAAAAATGATCTCTGAGACTTTTCATAGACAACAGGAGACTGCAACAATGAAATAAAGGAATGTACATTCTTCTATGCTACTTAATGCCAATTTAATTTTAAAGTATATATTCATTTTCTATCTAGAAGTCTAAATAAAAAAAGTATTTGGATTCCCTCGCAACAAGCATGGATTAAATATTTTCTTTAAAACACAAAGAATATATTTTTTCTGCTCATTAAAATGTCAAGATTAGACATTTGTTCACATAGCCATATTTGCAGTTTCAGTTTATATATTGAAAGCCCTATTTGCAAATGATAAAAATGTTTTACACTTTTAAAGTTGTTATCTATGAATAAAATATGAATAATTTATAATACTTAAATATGAATAATATCTAAATATAATCTAATTTTATTAATATCTTAAGTATGAATAATTTATAAATCCGTAAAACTGAATATTTATAAATTAAATTTTAATTTTTTATATAAATCTATTAAGCAATCATAAAAAAATATTTTAAATAAAGTATCACACTAAAATATTGCTTTAAATATTTTTTTCTTGAATTCAATACAAAGTTTTAATTACTGAAAAATGACAGCGATTATGTTCTTAATATACGTGCAAATAGTTTTTCCCAACTTTTAACCAATAAATATAGTTTTCTGAGAATGTCTTAAGCCTCATCGAAGAAAGACATCATAAAGGGAATAACGAATTAGTATAAATTCTAAGATTTGGCTGATTTGAATTTTCAGAAATATTCTGAAACAGATAAGATTGTTTTAAATAATAAAATATATTTTAAATTATTTTTTAAACCAATAGTGGAAAATCCTTCTTTATTATTTTTATTTTATAAATATAGCATGCATTTCGGCAAATACTTATCCACGGTAATAAGCAAGACATTACATTATATAGTGTTTAAATATGATATTCCTATTATAAATTAATATTATTTATACATAATTCTGAGATGGGAAACAAGTTACGGTCAGTATACAAAAGGTTCCATATTTATTCCAGAATCTAACAGTACACAATATTTTAATGTAAATCTTCAATTTTTGAGTATTTATTATATGTTTAATAAAATGTAATATAATTATAATTACCAAGTTGATTGCTAGGCTTTAAAGTTTCATATTCATTTTTTACTTGAGAATTAAATATTTAGTTCTCAACTAATTATTTAATTACTAATATATATTAGAGAAGTTACTACTTCACTTTACAATATACATTATTTTAAATCACGTACTTAATACCTCTGAATTCGGAAACGATTTCCAAAATGCATGCATGTAAATTTCTCCTCTCAATGATGTTGAAAGTATTCCCACAAAATATATATTCACTCCTTTGAAATGGCTTAAATTCACCTCAAGGAATATCATTCAAAAAGCTTTCAAGGCGAATTTGATTTCCTTTACCGCTTTTATATCCACACCTGCGATTCCTTGAAAATAGAATTTCACCAAAACGTGTGGCTGAAAAATGTCGAATATTAGGATGTAGGCTAATACGTGAAGCTCACATCCATTATAATTCCTGATCTTAAGATAAAAATAAAGAAACGAAGGACTTGTTTAAACAGCAAAGAATGTACCGAGTTCTTTTTGAGGTTTTTTTAATAATAGTCTATAATTAATAGTCTAGAAAGTGATTATATTTTTATAATAAAATTCATTACTCGGCCATTTATTCATTTCTTAAACTGAATAAAGAATATTATTAAAAACTATTAGAAATATTGATGTTTTAAAATTTAAATTCTAAATTAATTTTATGCGTCACATTTTACTTATTCTTACTTTTATGCAAATTTACGGGAATTTTTAAAAGATGATTTAAATTTTTCATTTCTTTTCGGCAGAATGAAGTGTATTTAAATACATTAATGTGCGTTATGGATTTCTTAAAAAGTGTTTATATTTCTTCTGTGCTCTAGATAGATACGAATTAAAATCACTTATATTCTTACTAAAGTTATTAGGAGTTTCTCCAAAAATAAGTTTAAATGCTCGTTATTTTAAGTTCAATTTTGCAATCAAAAATCAATCTTTATCTATATTTTACGAATTATATATATCGTCAAGTAAATCTGTTCAAATGATATTTGAAAACTGTTTTATTAAAGGATCTTAAAATCAGCTTGGAATTATTTGTCTATTGTGGAACTTTTATAAAAGCAATTTCTTTGAAATAATTACGCAGAAACTAGAATATTTAAAAAGTAATTATTATAAAGACAAGTCAGAGAGAGGATTTTCTTTTTAAAAAACCTTATGATTATATTTCAGTTCCGCTGAACTGTTTTATTAACCTTACTTTAACTCATGTTTTCCTCCTTTTAATTATTCTTACCTATTCTTCATTTTATACGATACACATGCGCATATTTTGTTAATACCTCTCTTAAAACATCCAAAATACAAGCTACGTTGAGGCTGTTAGTACTCTATCTGATAAATGTTAACAATTATTTCTATTTCCATGCCAGTGACGTCTTTGAAAGTCTATTAAGTTTTAATCTTAGAGGCATAAAAGCTTTGATTATAGCTTTTAACGCGACTTACATATCCGCCATAAATTCAAAAGTGACTTGATATCATAAAAAAAATCAAAAACGAACTGATTTCAATATGAAAACATTTGAAAAAATTTAATAATTCCAACACAAATAAGATACAATTGCAAATACGTTATAAAAATGTTAAATGGTTACGTGCTTAAGACAAACACATATTATTGATGTTAACAGAATGTAAGTAATTAAAAGGCATTAAAAACAAACATGTTTGCCGCTTTCTGGCACAGAGATAGCTCGTCCTTCTTGTGTTCTGGAAGTCCCGCTACGGACATGGTTGTTCTTCTGTGCGCTTTCTGTGAGATGTGTGACTGTGCCCACCTGTAAAAAGGGGCTGTACAAGCGAATGTGGTGAGGGTGTATAGCTAAGTAGTACTCTCGGCCCTAGTTGGCGCTACTTCAAAAACAAGATACGCTTCTTTCAGCTTAAATCTGCTGTTGTATGAACAGGAGGCTTGTCCATAGGCAAGTGTCATAAGTAACAGCAATATATATATATATATATATATATATATATATATATATATATATAATATTTTTTCCCATAACACACAACTATTCACTTTACTTAATAAAACTTTGTTACATATAGGTCTATGTACAATATTTAAGTCGATCAAAGTTTGTTTTGCCTTTTGGTACACTCTGTATATTCTAGCCACTTCCAACGAAACTTTTCAGTTATTTACTTTTTTAGCTGTGTAACAACACATTTTAGCTTTTTGTGCAGATTTTTAAGACTGGTACAGAGCTCAGAAATAATATGATTTCATATTCAGATATTTGTTAATCAGTTTGGGTAATGTAAAGCTTATTACGACCATGTAATTGAGAGCGGGTTGTTTTAACAAAAAGAAATTATTTTCTGATAATTCTAAGATTTTCTTTTCTTAATGCTCAAGCATAATGAAAATCTTCCGAATATTTCCTTTGACAGAAAATTGTTTATTTTTCCTTTATCATGCGATAGATAAGCATGATAAACAAAGTGACTCTTACAAGAAAATTGTTCCACAATGGTCGCAACAATTTTCTATTAACTTTCTATTTTAAATATTTTCAGAAACAATTTTCTCCTTTGATTTCAATACAAGAAAAAGTTCATGCTATAGAGCATTTCCCTTGATTTTCGAATAAATGAATTCCAAATGACGAGAAAATGTGTTGAAAGAAGTAATATATTGTATTACCGAATTGTTGGAAAATTCTGTTGAATTTTTATTTTGTTTCAATACGTCTGTTGACATATTAAACAATATACATTTAGGAGGCATTTTTTCATCTTTTGTATATTTTTCAAGATTTCAGATCTGTATAAAACCCCTTTTATTATTTTATCGACATAATTTGTAACTGGAAAGCGTTACGCATAATCTTTTAAGTCATTGTGAGCTCACTTTATTTCTTTAATATGAAGTCTTCGAAAATAATATATTTTCTTAAGAAATGTAAATATTGTTGATTCTAAGAGAGTTTAATAGTCCCAAAGTTTTATGTAAAAGCAGCTTATTATAAAGTCAGATGATTTTACTAACAACAAAATTATAAAAGAAATAAATTTATTCTATCAAAAATCTTTGACACTTGTTAATTCATCAAGTTGAGAACATATATTCCGAAAAGGAAATACAATTAAATTGAATTCATTATAATAAATAAACTATGCATATTATAATGAAATAATATTTTAAGAACGATTTGATGAAAAATTTGAAAAATTGATTTGGAATAAAAGTATGTGGTAACAGATTATTATTCGAAATAATAAATATTTTCCTGGAAGATTTTAAATTTATTCTTCTTTCAAAACTTCACGCATAAACAAGATACACATTGATTGATATGTTTTTGGGCTTTCCAAAGAGAAATATTTATATTTCAGAAACGTTAAATAAATTAATATTAAATTTAAAACCATAGAATAAGCAATGTCATTAATCAATAAGAGAAGAATCATCAATCATCACGTCTACAGGAAAAATAAACTCTTAAACAATACCCCCCAACAAAAAAAGGTGGACCCTAATTCAGATAGTACTAAAATTAATATAGTTAATAACAAGAGAAAATCCGTAATCTAAAAAATCAATCCCAAAACTGTAACTTTATCTGTAACACCAATAAATTATAGATGGAATTTAAAACATTTATGAAAAAAAGGACGTTTCCTTCAACGCACGGGGTTCCACTCAAAGCAATTTGTAGACATTTATATACGAAAACTTTAACCCGGATAAGATAAAAAAAATATTGCCATAAACTTAGGTTTATTTAATATTCAAAAGTGCAATAGTGGTTTTGTCCATCAAAAAAAATCGATAAGGGATTTCTGATTATTAAAGAATCTCCTTTAGTAGGAAATTAAAAAAAAAGTGGGAAAAGTACAATAAAGAACATATTTTAATCCTGATATTTACCACAGAGTTTCTAATTCTTTATATCAACATCTTTCAAAGAGTGATGTTTCACCAAGGCAAACACATTGCATTTATTGAAATGTGATTATTGATTTTTAGAAAACATACTTTAGTATAAAATTAAACAAAACAAAAAAAGTAAGAAAAAGTTAAAACGTGTCTAAAATTAAGACATACGCAGCGGAGAAGACTAACTCGGCAAAGCAAAATTGTAAACGGAAATAGAAGCTCATTGAAAGAAGCCGAAAGATATTGAAGCAGATTGCAATGTCCAAAAAGTGATTAACTGTTATAAAAAAGACAGAAGATCTTCCTAATTTCAGTGAAATCAATTATGAGGCATCTTCATAAACAGAAGAGATGCATAAATTTTTTCCTAATTTTTAAAGCTCTAAGAAATGCAGTAGAAAGTAAAAAAAAAACATTCCGTGTATGTTATAAATAGATAAAGTGTATACCATAATATATAGATGTTTTAAATAGATCGACTTTTGTTCCAACGCCTATCCCATTACCATCCCCATGAAATCGTTGTCAAATTCTGAACATGACTCTCCGGGTGATTCTAAGTTTCTTGGTCACTTCCTGCTGGGTACGCCCATATTAAAGATGGCAAAAAATTCTACCAAGTAAAAATTCATCAAAATGCGTCTTTTGTGACATAACTGTCTGGTTATTGCGCTGAGTGGCTTATAAAACGCTTGCGAACAATATTACTTATTTCCCTGTATCCCTTATACATCACTCTCTTATACTCTTGTCATTGTGGCGTAATATCGGTGTCATCTGGTGGCTTCCTGCAATTTGCATATGATTTTTGAAGATGTGTGTAATCATTTTACGGCTGATATATGTATTTTAGAGTTAAATTTCAACATTACTTTGGATTATCCTTAATATATGGACATGAGTGTGATTCTATTTTAAAATGTTTGAAAGCTGACATTTTCTAAAAAATTCGAAATTACATGTGATTATGAAAGATATCTAAAGCAATACAAAAAAAGCCGTTAAAAACCATACAAATAATAAAGAAATAATAATTGTGATATTTGTGACCATCATTCCATTAATTAAATATGCCCATCTTTTAAAAAATTATTTTCATGCTTCCGTTTTCATTTTTGATATTTAGGTTGAGATTTTCAATGCATCATTATAGTCAGACAATATATATATTTAAAAAAACATAACCTTTCATATGAGTACAAAATAAATTTATAATTTCTGCGAAAATCCAGGTAATATGGTAATACAAATTTATTGTAAACTTAATAATGGCATAAGAAATTCAATAATTCATGTTACATAAATGTAATAATTTCGGTAAGAGCATTTTAATTGAATTGCTACTCATGAATTTCAAAAGAATTTCAATAAAACAGAGAACACTCAAGGAAAATCGTTTAAAGCTTATTTATAAGCAACGAAATTTGCAAGACTAAATTTCCTTAATAAATATAGCAAAAAGACCTTACTTATTTAATCATATTTAACCGCTAAAGCTTATTTAATTTGACATTCATTATAAATAAGTTCGAAAATTCAAATTGAATATCTTGTTATTTCGTATCCTCTTTTCCTCAATAATGAAATTATTTCCCTTAAGTATTTTCCCCACTTTAAAAATATTTCTAAAATTAAATCATTTTTTAAATCTTTTAAAAATGGGCTTACTAATAAATTTAATAAAATAATATTAAAATTAATTTATTTGCATAATTTTAGAATTTTATTTAAATTTGAGTTTATTTATATACTTAATTTTTCAAATGATCTTTATTTCTTTATTTATAATATATTGATTCTGAAATCTCGGAATTTAAAGTTGGAGATCAAGTGAATGTAATATTGCATGCTATTTTTTCAATAAACTCTATATATTTTTACATTTAGTTAATGTATTATATTTTTAAAGGAAAGGGCTAGAAATTAATCACGATAATAAGGTCTATATACTTAACTTTTAAATCTAAACATAATTTTATAATCTTTAAACTTAACAATTCCTTTTTTATCATTGATTTAGAAGTCTAGACGATATTAACTATCCATTAAATATAGTAGACTAAAAATAAAATTAATGTATATATCCTAAAATTACTAAGCAACAAAAATTAAAGCACGTCTTAAATCTGTCTACTATATAAAACCGAATAAGAAATCTTTAACTCTAAACAAAATGTACAGCATTTTTGTATTAATGGTCTATCTCATTATTGGTTGCATAAATCACAACTTCTATTTTGCCATAAAGCAATACAAATAAGGTTTATTTTCTATAATAAAATTGAGTGATTTTTTTTGGTGTATTCTAAAAATGGATGCAAATTATTTGTGGAATTGTGACCATTTCCTTTCATTTACTTTTTTAATGTATAATTTAAGTTATTAAGTTGAAATCTGCATTTTTATTACTTTAAATTGACTATAATTCATTATATTCTAATATATCGACAGGTTAAATGTTATTGCTATTACTTTTAGAAATATTTTATTTTATATTTGGCTTTACCATTTCAACCACATCACTCATGGGGATGTGGTTGGCTCTTGCCATTCAGGTCGGTGCAGAAATTGTATGGGGTCACCTAACCCTACCGATGAATGGACGCGCTTTCTGCAGGAGGAGGTTTAATAAGGTTCCCCTCTTGCCAATTCCCGTCAATCACGTCGTGACCTGCTCATTCTATTCGATAGTTCCGTGTGACCCTGGGCGGGTCTGTCTATTCATGTACAAACTACTCTTGTATTATACGATATACTTATAAGAACGTATGCGAGCCTTATCGATAAGGAGAATTCTACTGTAAGAAAACTTTTAATATTGCTTTATCAATGCATCTAAATTGTGATACGAATAATTGTTTTTTTAACCTTAATTATTTTATCAATGTGCTTAGGAGCTTCAACTACAATCATCTGAAACAATCAGGCCCCATTATTGTTTACAAAACAACAGCTCTTTTAGACGAATATATTTTCAGTATTTTATGCTTATTTTTTAAAGACATATTTAATTTACAACTATATATATA
>JAOUZG010004540.1:432880-457095 GCA_026289955.1 Argiope argentata | reverse complement strand
ATATATATATATATAATGTAAGGTCTACTAAGCCGATTACAATTTATAATGCACTAAATATTATTTTTGTAATTACATTTTAATCTACTGATGTATTTTATGGGCAAATGAAAAATATACATAGTAGAATAGCAGCGATTATTGAACAAATCGATTCTCTATCATGTGGTTGCAATTTTATTACAAGAAACGAACACATTATAACAATGATATGAAACCCTATTTTTTTACGTTAAAAAAAAAAGAAAATACTGCTGGAGATATGCAACAAGCACCGTACAGTAGCGTCATTACGAATTATTCTTGTCCAAATATGCCTTTTCCTTTGATAAAAGTTTTGCATGACACTGTTCCGATGCTAAATCATATTGGTCTTACTGTACAGTTATTCATTAAATGCAACAGATTGTTACATATTTGTCATTCACTTTATTTTGTCCCTGTACATGCTTAGATCACTTAATCTAACTCCAATGCATGAAGAGAGGAAACACATAAAACCAAAGTTTGAAAACATCATACTTTACAGGAAAACTTTGATTTCAGAAACCATGCTCAATGATCATTTGCAGTCTCACGTAGTAAAAAATTGCAGATTTTTATTTTCACAAATAATGTATAATTTGTTTTATAAAGCAAAGTACTCTAATTAATGAAATATT
The DNA here is from genome assembly GCA_026289955.1 of Argiope argentata. Lineage (NCBI taxonomy): Eukaryota > Metazoa > Arthropoda > Arachnida > Araneae > Araneidae > Argiope > Argiope argentata. The sequence continues at coordinate 456,433 of JAOUZG010004540.1, read as the reverse complement.
ATGATATATATACAGATCTCAAGATCTAATTAACCATTATTTATTTAATAAGAGAACTATGGGCGAGAGATATTCTCGAATGTCTTTTCATTTATAAACCAATAAAGGGAAACAGTTGTTGTTTTTTTAATTTGTAAGAATTGTAAGTCTTATTACAGGTTAAAAGAATATTGTTTGAATTATATATATATATATATATTTATAATAGTTGAATAATTAGAATTAAAAATGATATATTAATGAACTATTAATCAAAAATTACTTTATAGAGCAAAAGAGCATGTTTTTAAGAAGAAGTATACGGATAAAAAGAATAGTTTTTATTTATTTATAATATATCCATTACACATTTTTTTTTTGAGATTTTAATGTAACCGCTTTAGTTTTTGGACTTTTCAGAGAACTTTGGTTTCATGAAGATGTATAATAGCACAGCTATATCATTTGAGATTAAAGCAACAAAAGCAACACCAGTAGTCAAAATAAAAACGTATACAATTAACATTTTGTTATTTTCTTCATTATCATTTTTTAAAATAGACGAAACAAATAAATATACATACATTTTCATTATATTATAATCACATCATGATAAATCACTTTTAAAATGGGAGTTTTAAATTCCCTGTTTTATTAAAAGCTAGACCAAAGGAAGGTTATAATTAAGGAATAGAAGATTTCATAAATTTAATATCAAATATTATTTGAGGAAAATATAATTAAGCTTTTACTAAAGCACTGAGTTTTAATTAATTCATTTGTTAACCTTTTATTGAAGAATGTATTCTTTTGCTGAGACTAATTTTTAATGACTCATTAAAGCTAATGCCAAATTTTGTAAAGTAATAGGATTTTCAATATTTAACAAAGCAATATTATAAAGCAAAGTTTTTTTTAATTCCATTTTTAACCCAATTATGAATACTATTATCTTATCTTATTTAAACTAAATTTGTAATTGCTTCTGCAAATGAAATTTTAAGATTCTCTGTTAAGTATACCAGTTTCTAATATTTTAGCCTAGCCACATCGGAGTAAAACAAAGGATAAAGTATTTTTAATAACAAATATGTAAATGACATTTTGAAATTGAAAGGAAAGTCAAATAAACCAAAATCATAAAATCGCTACTTTTAAATCAGATTATTTTAAACAGCAAAAATGAGTGTTTCCCTTCAGGTTTCCCAATGAAAATTGTCGAAAAAATTCATTCACTCTCAACGAATTACATCTAATGTCTTACATTTTTCTACTCCCCATTGAAATTGGAAAAATAAATGTAGGGAAATGTTTTTTAAATATATTTAAATAAATATTTAAATTGAAAGGTCAAATTCATTTGTTATTTTCATCCAGAATGAAAAGGAAAAGAACAGTTAAAAAATTCAGTATTTCTAAGAATTTCTTTGAATTCGTTTCTTATATTAGAAAAAAAAGAAAAGAAATTCCAATTATGTGGTGAATGTAAAAGATATTTTATTTATTTCTTTTTTTAATTTTCATCAAAATAATAAAGCATTCAAGGTAACCTTTTCCTATAATTTCATTTCTAAAAAATAAAATTATTCCATTATTTATAAATCAACATTGAATATACGCGAAACCATATTTTAAAATATTTGTCTCAAAACAATTTATATCATGTGTTTTTTTTCACATTTACAGTGAAATATATGCCAATATTTTTAGAATTTTTCAATTTACATGGGGAAAAATTACACTGGAGAAATTTGACTCTTTAACAATTTGAATTAATTATACCTTTATGGTCATAACAAAAATAAAAGAATCTTTATGCAAATAAAGAAAGTAATTGAGAAGCATGTTAATGCGAATGAAATATTGTATAAAAAAGGTATATCATAAAAATAAATTCCAATAAAATTTCTTAAGCACACACACACACAGAGAGAGAGAGAGAGAGAGAGATAATTTATTTGCATACAGGTTTGTATACATGTTTGTTATACAGGTATACAGGTTGTATTTTTATTTGTAAAATTATTTTTACAAATAAATATACTGATAAAAAATAAAGTTTTAAATACTAAAAAAAATTGTATATGTAATACATCTATTTATACGTCGATCAATGATTTAATTCTCTAGACCGACTATAAACAAAAATAAAGTAAAAGGGGGAAGTTGAAAGTGGTTTTTCTCATATAGGATTTTGCTATTTTAAGCACCCCTTGAATTTAAATTATTGCCGATTAGCGAAATCAAGACCTTTTGCTCTAAATAACTTTACATTTTGATTCAATGAAACATTTCAAATCCCAAATATCCGTCTTAAAATCTATTAGTTTCTTAGATATAAAATGACAATAAAAATTGAATTTCCAATTCCTTGATACTTGAAAAAAAATCTTTTTCAGATATACATTGTAATCTTTTGATGTTAATTTTTAAAAAAATGTAGCAAATTAAAATAACAAGTAGAAAAAAATATGTACGTATATATACAATAATTCCCTTAACTATTAAATTTGTATACGTTATTGCGCTCAAACACTCCTTTAATTATTGTTTCTATATACAGACTCAAGATTCCCAATTCTTGTACTTTTAAATTACCTAACTGCTATTTTAGGCCAATCATATATTGATTTAATATTAAATATTTTAGGATATCATAGTTTAATTCTTCACTATATGTTTTATATTTTGTCATCTCGTTCTTTCACTAAAATGTTTTAATCAGAATGCTACTAAATTCTTAAACAATTATAAATGTATATTTAATTTCTTAAGAATTAAATAATAAAAATCTGGTGGTATGAATCAGTTGCTATTTATGTATAAATCACCATTGAAGCAGGGAAAGTTAAAATTCTACATTCTGTAATATTGATTCTTGCATAAATTATTTTTTAATAATATTATCGAGTATAATTATATATAAAATGTTTTATTGCTTTGCTTTAGTGATTGCAATTAATAAATAAATTTTAATTTATGATTATTAACATTGATTTATCGAAAATTCTTTCGTACATATATTTATATGAGACAGAATTTAGATAGTACATTTGTATAACAAAGAAAAAAACGAAGAAAGACAAATGATACTTTCCAATGCTATTGCTAATACCAATTTTAAAATAATATAAATAGGTTTTAAAAATATAAATCACATATTATTATAATTAATTTATCTGTGTTTAATAATCAATAATGAGTTAAATGACAATTTATTTATGCTAATGCAATAAATTTTCAAAGTTTGCTGAGCATAAAAACTAAGTAAATTTTCAGTTTTAATTGTAAAAATCATAACTTTGACTTAGACGTGAGTCAAAATTAAAACTTACAGTGATACAATAGAAGCTCTGTGTTTGTTTTTCTTATTTTTTTAATTATAAATAAACATTCCTTCAGTTCTTAAATTTATTTTTCCCCATAAAGATAAACACAAATTTACTATGTACTACAAATTATTCTTCATTTTATTTTAACATGTAAAAAACAATACAAAATTCCCTTTAATATTTTAGCTATCCCAGTTACTTCTTCGCCTTCAAACTCCTTAAAACGGCGAGGCGATTTTCAGAACGGTTTCCTTCCCACTATCTTGCCTGGTGTATATATTACTTTCACCTTCTTCCTCTTGTTTAGCCCCAACTTTTGACCCGCTTATCATCACTTGAACAGATGGTTTTGTTTCAAAAACCTCCAAGGTCCAAACAAAAAAGTTTCTATAATCAGCAAAAAATGTCACCAGGCGTTAAAATACGAATAGAAATAAAGCTAAGAGATTTGAGTAAAATTTTTCTTGCTATATATCTTTCACATAAGCCATTATAACCTTGTGCAGAAGGATTTCAATTTCAATCTTTGCAATGCTTTCCCTGTGAAAATCAAAGATTATTATTTATTTTCTTAGATAAATGTATCTGCATTTTGTAATAATTTGTGTTGAAGAATGCAAATATTTTTTCTGATGGAAATGTGAAATTTCTAAATGTAAACGAAATTTATGCATTCCCAAACAAAACAAAACAGAATTTCTTGCTTTTATGAATTTTCTTAGTGACTGAAAGATCTTCTAGATAGAACACTTATATTTCAAAAAAAATTATAAATTTGTAAAACTGTTTTCATGTTTTCAAATAAATAATGTTTGCCTAAATATCATTAATTTTCTTTATTAAAGTTACAATACAAATTTAAAATCGTCTTTGGACATTTTTAGTTCAATTTTTTGCTGTTTAAAAACAATAAAACACAATAAAACTTTTCATAAAAAGTATTATAAAAAGAATTATAAAAACTATGTTTATTTTACAATTATATAATATTTGAATAATTTTTTAAAGAAACAATTTTCAAAATGATCCCATTTTTTTAGTGAGCATTCTTTTTTATTGTTAATTTGTAAAATTTAATTTCAAGTTGCAGTATCAAACAGGAATACGCTAAAATTATGATTCTATAAAAAGTCAAATTGCATAAATTTTATTAAAAAAACAAATTTTATAAAAACAATAATATGAATGCATCCCACATTCATAAAGTTGCTGTAATTATAAATAACTATTTAAAATGGATAGTTTCCAAAATTGCATGCTAATAAATTGGGTATTGACTTGTGGCCTGCTGTTTCGGTTAGAGGGGCAGATGTCAAATTAACCAGACTTCGCATTGGTCATACTCGCCTTACGCACAAACATCTCTTGTTTGGTGCACCGATGTGCTCATTAAAATGTGCCGAACTGTCAATCTTACAGTTCGGCACATTTTAATGCAATGCCCGAAACTTCATTCTCATCGTAAGCGGTTTTTTAATTAAGGAACATTAGAGATGCGTGAACTGGTGGGAATGCACCCTCACAAGAATATCTTTGCATTTTTAAGAACTATCAATTTTTTCCATTTTATCTGATTACCATGAGATTTTAAACATTTAATTCGATTTTTTTTTCAGCTATTGGAGACATTATTTTAAAATCTTTGTTCTTGAAACTTATTGGGTTTGGTTTTTATAAGTGAAATGCTGCTTTTCATATAAAACATAGGTTTTTTCTCTTCTGGGAATATTTTCTTTAATAGAACATATGGCAAGATATACGTATCACTTGTTTTGGCGCAGCATGGTCAGCTTTGGCTCTTGCGCCATAAAACTTCAAACATCCATTCATCCATTTAAAATATAGATAGGGACATAGGGACAACATGCAATCTGAAAAGCATTATGAGCTTGTAACAATGTACACATTTAAAATGATTCATATTTTAAGATAAAAGTTTAACTCTGAATGCAAATCTTCAATGATCTATCATTAATTTCTTTTGTAGGAATATTTTTTGCCAGAGTGTATCCACTAATTAATTTGAAATATTTTTCTCAAATCATATCCCATATTAAATAATGATTACTAATGAAAACATCATTTCTGTTTTCATTACATAGATATTATTTTTTTTTGATTGATAACGCACTATTTTTGATTAAGACATAACAAAAGAAATATTATTTTTCTTTTGTTTGATAACACACTATTTTTTATTAAGACATAACAAAATAATTTTTTTCTTCTCGAAATAAATTATGATGAAAATAATGGTTCATACTTAATCCCTCTAATTAACTTATTTGAATTTCAAAATGTTTTCCAAGGGACATCCTTTTTCCCCCCTTTCAGAAATTATAGTTGAATTTCATTTAAAATAATAATTTTTTATTGAATTAAAAAAGAAAACTGCCAGTGAAATAAAGAATTTGAATGAAAAATTATTTGTTTTCTCGGTTTTTTTAAATGTTTGATACAGTATTTGTATTCAAAGTAAAATAATAATAGCAATAATTTAATCTTACTGAAATAAGTATTTTTATTTATTTATATATCTCTAAAATTAAAGAAGGATTACATCAAAGATATATTTTTTTCCTTCGGATTTTCTTGAAATAAATTAATTGTAGTAATGAATATATCTCGTATTACAAATTATGTGATATTTATCTAATCCATTTTTATAATATTAACTAAGGTTCTCACAAGTATTTATTATGTATTATTATTAGTAATTATTTCTGTTACTATTCTAAAATCCTCTTACTCTAGTATTTAATGTTAATTATTCAAATACGAACATTTAGTTGTTATTTTACTTCCGAATATTTGTTATTTTAAACCGTGTTTCTTATCCTCTGAGCTTGGAAATAATTCCTAAAGAGTCTCTAAATTCGTATCCTTAGTGGTGCTGAAAGTATTCCCGCAAAATATATATTCACTCCTTTGAAATGGCTTAAATTTGCCTCAAAGAATATCATTCGAAATGCTTTCAAGGCGAATTTGATTTCTTTCCCTCCTTTTATACACACACCTGCGACTCCATGGAAATGGAATTTCATCAGAAAGCGTGGCTGAAAAATGTTGAATATTGGAATGCAGGATAACCTTCCAAGTTTACATTCAATATCGTTTCTAACGTTTGGCTGAAAAAAATAGAAAAAAAACGATAAATTTACTTAAAAAAGATATAGAGAGTTTCTAATTTAATTTTTGACAAATGAATGTTAATAATTAAAAAAACGTTTCGACCCTTTTAATAATTCTTTTGATAAATAGCATTTTACTTCTTGAATATAAGTACAAAGTTCTATTCAAATAAATCTATTAGAAATGCTTCTATTTAAATTTTTTAATATGCTGATGATTATTTTTCTGTTATCACGTTATATGTAAAGCATTATGAGTAGAACTGATTATGAATGATTATTTAAAAGGCTGTTTTGAATGAGCATTCTTTATTTCCTCAGAAAATTGAAGCCCTTTGAGAAAATTATATTTCAACTTAGGTATAATGATTTAGTTCTTTTAAGCATCTTCTTAGAATTGATAAGACAATTCTAAAAGACTCGACTGATTCAAATATGTAAGTTTAAAAGTAATTAATTTTTCTTTTAAAAATGCATTTGAAATTTTTTAAAAATATATTAATATGCCAAGTAAAACATCTACAGAATTTAAAAGCTGATTTTTATTGTAGTATTTAACTTGTATGTTTAAAATGCCCTCAAAAACTATTCTGTGAATTTTCTCAAGACCTTCTGAGTAGAAATAAAGCCAATTAAAAAAAAAGGTTAACTTTATTCATTGTCATTTTTATTTTTATTATAATTATTTAAATTTCCATTATATTGTTTTTTATACATTTATATGTTGGAAATATATAGATATTTCATTGATAACATTATTTGTCTTAAAGTGGAATTTGTAAGGATTATGTATGGTCAAACACAATTAATTTTAAATGATATTTTGAAAATTTTCTGAAGCCTATTTATTTTCCTTAGAAATTTTAAATTGGGTGTAAAAAAATTCATTCTTGTAGGTGGCTCCTTGCCAGTTAAGTTCTAAGTGTTGACCTTCCCAGTAAAGGGTAAAACTAAAATTGTATAATTTAACCTCAGTTAAGGATTAAACTAAAAATATATAGGGTCATTGATGAACAAAGTAATTGAGGTTAAACTAAATGCATAATTTCCCATTTCTTCATATAAAGGAACAACAATCTCCTATCACAAAAGTCTATGTAAGGCGATAATTTCGAAAATTCAGTCTTTTATATGCAATATAAAAAAAACTATCTTATAATAACTAGAGAAATTTTATTCTTTTCAATTTTAGATTTACTCGCTCTTTTAAAAAGTCCCATAGAAACCTTCTCTGACGATTTCATTCATATTCATTGTGAATAAAAGTTTTTTACTTTCAAAATATAAACACTAAAACGATATTTATACACTATTTTTGGAATGAATAAGTAGGTTAAGAGAAGAGTGCATTGGAATGAAGTAATGCACTGAATTTTCAATGGGGGAGGAAATCGAGATTGTTATACTATTTAAAGAATTTTGTTGGCATCTTGGTGAAAAAGCCCCTTTCGAAGAACTTTTAAAAGTTGTATAGCTTTCAGAAAATTTAATCTGTGTAGCAGTCTCATTGATTAATGTCATGAATATATTATGTTGATGGGAGAAGCTTGTAAGCATAATATATAACCTTTTTTTATATCTTCAGTATGAGTTCTTCTAAAGAAGAGCGATTTTTAGAAAAATGCGAATAATATTGATATTATGATTACAGCAATGTTACGTTGAAATATTTTTTGAATCAAATTTATTGACCTAAGAAGCCTCTAAATTGTAAAAAAGCTCTGTTTACTTTAAAAAATTTAAAATTCTAAATTGTTTTCTATCGATTAAAGTACTTTCAGTTTGTTTTAAGGTATTCAATATCTATATAGAGTCATTCCCAGCATCTCACAACGTCATTATTAAGAATGAAATATTAATTTATATTTGTGTAATAAGACATTTCTAACTTACTTTCTTTATTTTTTTTTATTTAAATGGACTATGAACCGATTTTATTTTTGTCAATTTTGTATGATAAAAATTTATTTTAAACTTAATTTTAAGCAAAATAGCATTTCATTTTAATAAATAATGATAAAATAATATATTTATTTTCAAATATTCATAATACAATCTTTTATAAATAATTATAGGATTCTACCATATAAAAAATATTCATACCGACACATGTAATGGTATCTTTTCTTTTAATATAGAAAAAATTGACAAACATTTTAAAAATATAGAATTATTGAATTTGAAAAGAAATTTTTTTCTTTTAAATTTTAGTTAAAAGCTAAAAAAATATAGTTCAATTCAAAGTAAGATTACAAAATAGTTGCATCGACTGAATAACTGAGCGATTTGTAAAGCATAAAAACTCCATTATGTTCTTACTTATTAACATTTTATACAATACAGTGAAATAATTTAATTTTTAAAAGTGTAACTGGTTTGAATTGTTTTGCATACATTTGTTTTTATATTTATGGATATGAAATAATATCTGAATTAATATTTATTGTGTAAAGAATTTTTATGTAAAAGATATTTTTTGATATTTGCTAAAGATTGCAAATTGTATTATTCGCAGATGGAATTTACTTGTTTTAAAACTTTCTCAAAATAACAATGTATCCTATATTTTTAATGAAAAAAATTATTGAAAAATTTGAAATAGTAATAAAAATAAGAATTTAAACTGAAAATTTATATTTATCAATTGTTAGATACTATCCTAACGTTTGCTCTAACATGTAAAAAGTATAAAGGCCTAATTAGAAGAATAATAATTAATACATATTTTTTAACGATTTCTCTGATATAGAAATTTCTCCATGTAAGCATATTTTCAACGCATTATAACGCAAAATATAATTGTAAGTTGTTCAATTGATTGATTTGAGCAAAAATTAAATTTACAATTAAAATTATTCATCAAACATGTAAAATTTAAGAAACATAACTGGAAGAATAAGTAAATAATACATGTGTATTAATGACTATAGATTTTTCTGATCTAGAAATGTGTTACTATAAGCATATATTTTGACTACATTAAATCTCAAAAGAAAATTGTAACTTGTCTTATTTTTTTTATTTGAGCAAAAATTAAGATTCAAAATAAATTTATTTTTCTTTCTCATTTAAATCGTTATCTTAGAAGTAAAACTATTTATCTTTCTTCTTTCATTCAAGAATTATTATTTTGCTTCATCGTGTTCTATGGAATTCCCAGAAATACAATTCAAAACACTTCATATATGTAATACACCTCATATTGAAGAATGTAAATCCTAATGTTCAGAAATGTGGTAAAATATCAATTTTAACTTTTACGATTCGGAAATAAAAAAAAAGATATTTATTAAATTATCCTAAAATTTATTATGTTATGATACTTACCTCAGAATTCAAGGATAAAACAAAAATAAAATATGTAATTTTTTTCTAAATATATATAGACTACAAGTAATTACATTTAATTTATATTTAAAATGCATGATTTTATTTAATATAATTTTATATTGAATGACTGCATTTCTCTCTGTAAATTAACATACTTCCCAATTAATAATATAATTTTCAATTGTTGTCTTCCATAGTTTTTTTTGTCTGTGATGCGAATCTATGTCTCTATATTTTCCCACTCTATGCATCTTTTGATCATTCTAAACATATTAATTTTCTTTAACTAATAAATATAGCATGAAAGTTGAGAAACAATTAAAGATTATAAAAAATACACTACAAGCAAAAATACACTATTTTAAAACTGTATTTACAATATCTTAGAAATAAAATCACATAATTTATTCTACAACGATGACACAGAAATTCCATATCAGCAATATCAACTATTTGAGTCTCTGAATGATAGAAATACATTTTTATGCATAAACTAGCTACCGGATGTCGAAAAGGCATTAGAAATCGTTTTAGATTATCTAAAAGGAAATAAATAAAAATTTCCCTTTGCTGGATTTTCATACTCCATCCTTATATATGCGTTAATTTAGGAGATTCCCCAAACGTATCTGTGAAGGAGCTGTTTTCATTTTAATTGTTTATTCATTAAATATTAACACGTTTAACATTTTATAAAGATGTTGTTGCTTAATATGTATTGATCAGTTGGTCGCTGACAATTGTAAGTTATTCGGATTCACACTTTAATGAAAATAATAAATGAGGTATCGTAGATTTCTCCATCTGACATACTCATATTTACGCGTACATACCCACAATTTTCTCATCCTCATAAAAGTCGCATACTCATCATAAATATACATGCTTTTAAAATCTCAAACTCATGTTACTAGTCTTATATGCTCATCACAAATATACATGATTTTAAAATCTAAAACTCATCTTACTAATCTTAAAATCAATCTCCTTCGAGAAGAAAAGAGGATAAAATATCTATTGAAGAAGAAAAGCCTTATGATTATTTAGTTTTTTTCTCTCTCATTATGATAATTTTTGGCAATACAATTAATTTCCCCAAATTTATAATTACACTGTTAAACTATTTATGCTATACACTTTTTTCAATTCAAAATATTAATGGACACTATTTAATCCTGTATATATAAAGGCTGTTCCGGCATCCTGACTTAGAGGAAGCTTGTCTTTTTCGTGATCTGGAATCGAGCTTCGATTAGGGCATGGTTGTTCTTCAGTCTTTCTATATGTGAAACGTGTGAAGGTGTCCCCTTTATAAAAATGGGCTGTGCAAGTAAATAGGATGAGTGTGTAACTAAAGTCGTACTCTTGGTTTTATCTGGCGCTACTTGAAACAAGAGGCACTTACTTTGGCTTAAATCCGCCGATTCATCATAGCAAGTGCCATTGGTAAAAACAACATAAATGCTGTAGAACAAAGAAATAAAACCAAATGACAAAAGAACATCAAAGTAATTATGTTTCTAGTACAATGAAAAGGTATTTTATGTAAATAAAAATTGCTAGAATAAGATTTTAAATTATATTTGCAAAAAAAGACTGTATATTTAACATTATACTTTATTATTGCAATATCCATTTTTAAAAAAATAATGTATACATTAACAAGCCTTTATGTTATTAACGCATGTTTTAATTATTATATTGCATATGAAATTCTTGATAGATATTGCTGGTAAATATTCTCCTATGAAAGTTATATGAATCAGTGATATAATAATTCCATTATAATTAAAATTTTATGCAAAAAAAATTTTTATAAAATTTTTTTGCTGGTAAATTTATAAGAATCATTGATATAGTTGAAATGATATGAAATGCTATCGGCTCTTAAATATGCATTAAATATCTATTCTCTTACGAACAAAGGTTGAAATGCATATTACATGAAATGAGAATGTTTTTGTTCAAGCAAAATTTCCTTATTTTTATCTGTTTAATAGACGAAACTATCTTAATATTTCACTATTAGAGTTTAGATAAAACATTTAAATTCATATGAAAGATTAAATGGTGAAATGCTGGCATTTAGCACATTATTCCATTTAATTCACATAAACAATTCCAAACAATTCAACTTATTATCAATGGAATTGAACTAACATATGAACAGTATTTCTTTCACAATCTCAAGAATCAATTCTATCTACTCCATTTTCAATCTACACTTTCAGGCATATTCATCCTTAAGCCTTGCAATAAATAATGACAAACGGATCCTATATTCAGATAAAGCACTTAGCAGCCGAATTTCTAAATCATTGATGAAAATAACTCCAATAAACAATTGCCTTCCACTAAGTTAACGCCTTAATGAAACTTGTCCTAACTTATTAAGACTCAGCTTTATCTCACCATCTAAATCAGAAGTTTCTCCTTATTATTTCGCAAAACAAATATTTAATGCATCGAGTGATCTCGCCTTCTCAAGGGAATCTAGAAAATATTGCTAATAATATGGGTTCAGTCCCTGGGCCCTTCCCTTTCAATGACGGGAAAGTCAAAGAACTGGGAGCCGTCGCATTAAATAACATGCTTCTGGAGATTGCTTCTGTCCTTGAAAGAGACGCAGGTGTAGATACTTTTCCCTTTCTTCCCGTGATGCATTCCTCTGAGTTTAGGTGGGCCGTCTTTCCGATATTATTTACGGTATTGGAAATGACCGGAGCAGTTTTCGTGGAGCTGCATAAACTTGCAGTTTTATTACTGCGAGAAATTATGGACTATTCAGACATGCATTTATGTGGAAAGACAAAACGGTTCGACGGGAAATATAAAACGGACTTCTTAAATTTTTAGGGAAATGTTTAAAATTGGTTTTTCCTGTCTAGGGAAGAACCGTAGAATGCAAAGAAGCGGTTTTGGTAAATAGATTTTATATCGTGTGGAACAGGTGTCTATTTTCCAAGGTCAACTTATTAAAACAATATAACAACAAATTTTAAAATTAACAATCTATTTAACACAAAAAGCTCGTAATCCAATTAAAAAACATAAACAAGAGTCAAAAAAGAAAACAAAAACGAGTTTAGTCATTAAATCATGACCATAGAAAAAAAATATTATGTGACATTGCAAATTAGACGAAGAAATTCTCCTTCAAGCAATTTGGCATTTTTACCAAGTAAATTGTTTTATTTTTTGTTATTTTTCCTCTCTAATATTTTCAGTTTTTATGTGTTTATGTTTAACATTATTTTTGTGGATATGTTTACATAGCCTAATTGGGAAACGAAAGTAGTATTAAGCCTTTCTTTATTTTTTCCTATACTATTTTGAAACTATTATTCATTTTTACTTCTCTTCATGTGTTTATCATTTTTTTTTACTTTTTGTTACTATGTAACATGACGTATTTTTTAAAATTCTATTATTCATTTTTATATAGGTATATGAAAAGAAATATTAGTAACAGTGACACATCTCTAATTCCTCACCTTTTGATGCAACAGATGGCGTTACTTTATTAACATCAATGTACATTTCCCATGATCTTATTCTGGGTTCATTATTAAAATATATTCTTTAAAGGGTCATCTGCTTTAGTATTCGAAGGTTGTTGTTTTTTTGCTTTGTGAAATGTGGACCTTAATAATTAAATACACGTCCCTGAAACTCTTTTATTATTTTTATCTACCTCATAACATTTCCTCTGTCTATTATATAAAAAGTCTTTTCCCTCAACAGAATAAAATTTGTAATGATAAATATGGTAGTTAATGCTTGATACTTAAAATTAACTGAATGAATGTATGTAAATTGAATAATTTGTTAAATAAATATCCCTCTAAAGTTATATAAAAGTTAAAGACATGGAAAATTGAAATATATAATATATAATCTTCAAATAATTTAGTAAAATATAAATTTTACTAAATTACATGAAGATTATATATTTATATATTTCAATTTTTCCTCTTTCAAATACAATTTCTTTGTAATAGTAACAAATAAAAAAGGAAATTAATCCACCAAACAACCAGTTTTATCATTCTTACGGCTTTAGAGCTTAACCTAGTAATTTTTAAAGTAAGAGAACCGATTAATTCATCTATTTAATTGTATCCTTATAATATTTTGGTTATTCCAGCCATAAAACCTTTTTTCATAAGAATACTTTATTCCTTTATAATTTGCAGGTGTAAATACAAATGATGGGCCTTGAATAATATCTGGAAAACAGAAATAGTAAGTTACATAAATCAAATCGTTAATTTAAATCATGGAATAATTAAAAATATCTTTAACCATTATTAAAATCATTAATACTAAATATTGTATTCGTTGTTGATAACTCTAAAAAATCAATGAAAAAAGGATCAATATATTTCAAAAGTATTAAAGTAAAAAAAGTATATTTAAAAGTAAGCTGTATTGTGAAGAATATAACTGAATAAAGAATAGTTATTAGATATACAATTACTTAAAATGATTTCCATATGCCTCACAGAAAAATAAAATAGGTTAGATTATCTTTTGCACGCATAAAAATAAAATTACATGAAATTTATTCTACATTTTGTTTTAAATATTCTTGGAAATTGCTCAAGCACATAATATACACACACAATAGTTTCATTAATCTTTCTCAACTCAAGCAGAAAATTCACGGAAGAATAAAGATAAGTTGTTAGAAGACCGTTAAATCAATATAACGCGAAAAAAATGAAGATTTTATCAATAAAACCCTCTGAAAAAAAGAGAATACAAGAATTAAATTGAGAGTTTTTGCTGGCTTATCGTATTAATGATGTTTCAATCGAATAATGAAAGAAAAGATTTTAGGATCGATTATCGTTGTTCCAAAAACTGTGCATAATACTTATTGGATATCTCATTAATTTTAATTTTACTTAATATATTTATAATAATATAATCTTTGAATGATATAGTTTTGTCAGCTGTTATCTATTGCATTTGTTCGTTTATACTAAAACGAAATGTTGGACAAAAAGATAGCTGTTAAAAAATAGAATAAAGGCATAGCGAGTAAAATGTGAAGCAATAAATTATATGCAATGAAACTTCTTTTCGAACAATAATACTTCCTTTAACTTTCATAGGACAAAGAATGTTAAGATATCATTAAAAAGATATTTCAAATCTCATAATTTTTCCTTTAAATAGACTAAAATAAAATTTAAAAAATAAAATTAAATAAAAATTATTTTATTGGTTCCTTTCCTCTTATCAGCTTTTTTCTTTTGGAAATATATGCATTTCAAAAACATTGTTTATTATCTGAGTATTAAGTGATGCAAATTTTGCACATTTCAAACTTTCAATTTTTCAAATTAGAAAAAAAAAGTGTTCTTGTTTTTTTAAATTACCGGAAAAATTATTAGTCTATCAACTTTCTAGAAGAGATTGGTAGAAAAAAATAGATAATATATTGAATCACTAATAATTTGAAAATCAAGTAAAATATTTTAATTTTTAACCAACAATTAAAAAATTAATTTGTGACATAACGGATTCTTTATAATATCTTCAAAATCAGTAATATTAAAATATTAATATTTTGAAATCTAATTGAATAGAAAGAAATTTTTCTAATGAGTAGAAATTTTACGAAATTGACATTGATATATTTTCACCAGAATGTATCGTTATATCGTGTGTGTTTAAGAATGAATACTTGAAGTTACTATGTGATAATTCCCTTATATTATTTCTAATTAATTCCCTAGAGCTAACTAGTGTAATTAATTTATCAGTGATTACTTAAAGAGGTTCTGGAGATTTATTTAAAATTAATATGCTGTAAATATTTTTGAAAATTAATTCTAAATTAGCAGAATTTAGATAATTTGCAAAATATTTTCCCTTGTATTTTATACTTTAAATCTTTAAATTTTTTACCATGTTTATTATTATCATATTTTAAGTTTCAAAAAGTTTATCTTCAGCATTGTATTTTAAAATTGAAGAAAGAGGAATTTTAAAGTTTACAGCAATTTTCGACAGATCCATATGTATAAAATAATTATTTTTGTAGGGAACTATAACTTTGATAGTAAGAGATGTAAGAAAGATTTTTTTTAAATGAAATATTGTCTCTTCATCGTTATAAATTAAAAGGACAATTGCATTCTGAGATGAATCAATAAAATTCTCTCTGTAGAAGTTGTAGCATAAAGAAAATATGTAACATTTCTGAAATAAAATTTAAATATTTATGTTGGAATTCCATGCTCCTTTTTTTATTTCACACAATAGTAGAAAAATGTATATCACTCATACTCATTTATAAATTTTGAAGTCAAAAAATAATTGTGTTTCTTTATTCATGAGACAAGATATATGCAGTAGTGTTATAGAAGATTGTATGATAAAAAAGAAAAATTTCACCGTAATATGCTTTGAAAACTTGAGGCGGTGACAGTAAAATACAAAAAACAGAAAAAATTGCAAAATACACTAAGAGTGTATAACATTCTTGTAATGTAATTTTTGTAATGATGTAATTAAATATCAATATAATGATTACTTTTGTACAATATATGGCTAAAATAATAACACTGTTCTTTTCGATAAACTGTATCTTCTATTCTGCTTTATATATATAAAGCAGAATACATGATCCAGTTATATAAATATATATATATATATATCACTAACATGTATGCTGAAAATCTCAAACATATATTTGAGAATTTTTTTCATTCAAAAATTGATTTTATTTCTTGGAAACTGCACAATAAATGTAGAAAAAAATGGCCTATTTTCTTATTTTCTTGAAAAAATTACACATGAAATGAAATTGTTAACGCATATTTCAAAACAGTTTATTCCCACATTCTTTTGAAAAAAAGCTTGAATTTCGAAAAATTGTCATTCATAGTTTTATTGAAAATGATATGAAATAATTTTCTTTATTTATATTATTCCTATTTGATATATTTCTTTAATATATTTAAACTCGTTTAAAATTTCTCTATATATGGACTGAATTTTCAAAGCATGGTCTTTCATCAATTATAAATATATAATATGCATATTTAAAAAATCGATTATATACCAATATTTAAATCAACCATATTCCTATTTTTAGAGTGTGAATCAAGTTAAATGTTTTGGTTTATGAAACTCATAATCTAATTCTTCTAAAAAAATTAGTTAAAACATAATTAAGGAATATGATAATTTTGTATACACACACACACACACACACACACACATATATATATATATATATATATATATATATATATATATATATATATATATATATAACTTTAGCACTATTGTTGATTTAAAGGTTATATCCCTAACTTTTAAATGGGATTTGACATGAACGTTTTTTGCAAAAAACTTATGAAACATCTTCTTTTAACGAAAGATTAGCTAAAAGTAATAGTGGAAAAATGACAGTCCAAAGAAAAGAGACACACCCTCTATATGGTTTGATATAAAAGTAAAAGAAGTGTTCATTGTTTCATTTATTGATTCTTGTGTTAGATCCTACACCCATATAAATTGAAAAATATTTGAAAAAAAGAAGAAAAAAGAAATGAACCATCAACACTCAAAGCTACTAATGTTTTGTCCTGTCTGGTTCAAACTAGATAAATTATTTTCTCAAAGAAAGGGCATTCAAAAAGATTTTTTTTACTGAACAATTATTCAATAATATATATTGCAGTCTGGTTATGTTAAAGTAAGCCATATATTATTATTAATATTATTATTATTATTATAAGTATATATGAAATTCACATATAGAGTTATTTTCTTATTAATCTTAAAATAACAATTCAGCTGCAAAAGCTTAGCGCGTTTCATAAGACATTTGATTACGAAATTAAAAATGAAATAAAGGGAAACTGCAATTACTTCATTAAAATTTTCAAATTTTGTAGAAAGAAGATATTTATAAGTCTGTGAAAAATAAAAGAATATTAATACAGAATTATTTTGAACGAAACTTTATTTCTTAATATGGTTTTCTAGATAAAATAATGAAATTAGAAGTGATTATTAAAAAAATCCATCATGATCATGTTAACCGTATAGGATAATAAAATAATTATAATGATGTAGAAATTAGCTTTTATTGCTAGTGCATAAGCATATAATGATTATCTATCACATTCAGTATTCTTTGCATAACTTAGACTATCATTATCCTCCAAGTAGTTGTATAGAGTTATTTTCTTATTAATCTTAAAATAGCATTTCAACTGCAAAAGTTTAGGAGGTACATAAGACATTTTAATACAAAATTAAAAACAAAATAAAGGGGAAGTGCAATTACTTCATTAAAAGGTAAAAAAATTGGCAAAGGAAAATATTTTTAAGTCTGTGAAAAATGAAAGAATATTAATACACAAATATTTTGAGTGAATCTTTAATTCTTAATAAGATTTTCTGGATAAAAGGAAAAAATTATAAGTGATTATTTAAATACAAATACCCCTTCTTGATCGTGTTATCAGTGTATGATAATAAGATAATATAATAATGTAGAAAATAACTGGCATTGCTAGCACATTAACATATAAGGATTATTTATCACATTCAATTTGTTAAACTTAGCCTATCATTATCCTCCAATTTGTTATTTAAAGAGTTATTTTCTTATTAATCTTAAAATATCAATTCAATGCAAACACTTAACCGTTTCTTAAGACATTTGATTACAAAATTAAAAATAAAATAAAGGGAAAGTGCAATTATTTCAATAAAACTTTCAAAGTTTTAGCAAAAGAAGATATTTATAAGTCTGTGAAAAATAAAAGATTATTAATACACAAATATTTTGAGTGAACATTTAATAATTAATATGATTTTCTGGACGAAACAATAAATTTGTAAGTGATTATTTAAAAACAAATATCTCTTTATGATCATGATATAAGTGTATGATAATAAGGTAATATAATGATGTAGAAATTTTCTAACATGGCTAGCACATAAACATGTAAGGTGTATTTATAACATTCAATATTCTTTGCATAACTTAGCCTATCATTATCCACCAAATAAGCTAAAGAAATCAAAGACAATATCTCTCTTTAACACTCGAACTTTTATCCGTTAACTAATTAAAACCCTTTCCGGTAAAATCCCCTATCCTGGACAGCTCTCTTGTACCGCTCGGCAAAGTAAGAATCCAGGAGAGGGCGCTTTCTGTCTGCCGGATATATCCGGTAGAATGGCCGTTCCTCTAAGCTGTTGCTTGGATAGCTCCACACCAGACAGGGTCCCCTGTATCCGGCAGAAGGGATACGAAAAATCTCTTCGCAAAGGCAGGGATTTCTGGACTTTCAGTTTCGAGGCATGGCCTGAGATAAAGTCTACTTTCGCAAGGTATGCTACTTTTCTATATGAAGCGAAGAGATGAAAGCGAATTCTAACCGAATTTCCCCCATTGCGTTATAGTTTGTGATAGTTCCGAAAAGTTTCAGAGTCCGGACAAAAGTTTTGTAAGAAAGCCGGAAGATCAAATTTTCGCGCTTGGGAAATCACATTATTTGTGTGTGAAAGTTAATTACAATGTGTAATGTGAATATAATGTTGAAGGTAATTTTAATTTTATTTGAAAAGAAGATAATTTGTATTGGAACAAAAATGCGTAAACCAATTACCATGGTAATTTTAAAAGTTTTCGCAAACATGGGCGTTGCCACGAGCTCTGTTAAATAATACATAATGTTTTCATAATAGTTCAGTGTTTTTAAAGAACATATAAAATTCCTTGAAGAAAATAAATGTTTTAATTAATTTTATATAAATACTTTTTTTATTATTAGACTTTAACATCTCACAATAAATCATGAACAGATTCGTTGAAAAAAATCAGAATTCCTTGAAAAATTATCAATGGTGAGTTAAGTATTTAAATACAAAAATGTTCTATAAATTTCAGATGGATTTGAAAACATTATTGTTAAGATGCATTTTAAGAAATTTGGAGATTATATATATAATATCAAAGGAAGTTTAACTTTCTGCAAAAACAGCGTCGCTATTTTTTTATCGTTATTATTATAAGCAAAACTGGGCACATGTTTAATCTATTTTAAAATAAAGTGAAATTTTATTATTGAAATTATAAATAAATATTCTCACATTCTCTGTGATGACTGACAAGCTTTTTAATTTGGGGAAGATGTAGCGTTGATTTATAAAAATTTTGTTTGATTGAAAAAATTTTGATATTTTAAGTAGAAGATCGAACATTGTTTGAAACTAATTGAATTTTTTTATAATGTAGGAATGGAATTAATATTTTAATTATCTTTTATAATAATTGTACTCTATCGTACTTTTAAGATATAAGAGATCCCAATATGTTGAAGCAAGTATTATTAAAATGAAGCTCGGTTTTTAAATCAGATTTAAGATCGCAGGTTTTTAAAATAATATTTACAAACAAAACTAATTGTTATTGATATACAAATAGTCAATTAAATATTATTGGGAATTTTTACTTATTTTCAAAGTGCGTTTAAGTCACAAAACGTGTTTCCTTTTAATGCAAAATTCGTCCAGTAAACATTTTTCTTGCCGAATTTATATTTTTCTCGTTCATAGATCAACAAAATCAACTGAATATGCTAGAGAATACTTCGGTGAAAATAATGTCTATCAATTGTTATTGAATTACTTGCTGAACATGTAATTCTTAGAAACTTTCAAACTGCAAAGTTTTGACCGATAATATTTAATGATTCAAACAAGTTAGTGAAATGAAACTTTTATTTGTACGGTAATTAACTTACCGGGGTTTTAGAAAAAATAAATAAATAAAGTTTTGCGAAAAAATGGGGATATTTTCGTGTTTATAATAAAATAAATTCTGAATGTTAAGAAAGTGTGAACATTTATGTTTTTAGAAACCATTCTTTTATCAGTTGTAAAAAAATACTACTAATATATTCTTTTATTTATTAGGACTAATATAATAAAAGATATAACTCAATATAAAATTAATATTTTTTGAGCTAATGCTTTGTATTTTTATAGGTATGTATGCGTTTCATAGGTGTATATGGAATTAAAATGCATTATAAAAAATTCATATTGTTAAAAAAATACTTGATATTTAAAACATCACTGAACGTAGAAATAATGTTACTTTTAATAAAAACATTTACTTTAATGTAAGTAAAAATAGAAATAAAACACTTGATCGTAACGGCAGTAATTAAAATTCGTTTTTATCTCTTCATAGGATAATATTACAACTAATCAGATTGTAATTTTTTTCCTCATGTGGTTTCGTCATATTTATCATGTGATATTTTATTCATAATTCGAAGATGCAAATATAGAATTGCACAACTTGATAATTGAAATTGAAATTACTATTTCTCTAAAAGTTCCACTAGGAAAATAGAAGTGTCTTGTCTATAAATTTTTTTTCATTAATGTTCAAAAATGTTACTCTAAGCATTATTTAATCAAATAAACCAAAATATTCATAGAAAATATTAAATAATGCATGAAATCAGCTTGCCTGAAAATTAAATGATATGAGTATAGTATGTGGAATAATTTTTTTATGTTATTTATTGTTTCGTTCGTATGTAATTCTTAATATTAAGAATTATTTTTTCTTCCAAAAATGTAATTTGTACTTTAACCTGGAAATGTTCTTTATTCAAAATATATGAATTAACTATACTATTTTATTTTGTGAATTATGAATAATTACTATAAACATAAAAGAATTATTTAATTTCTTTAACAAATTTAATGAGAACTAAGATAAGTGTAAAATCATTGTATTTCGGAACTCTAAATGAATTCATGCTCCTTATGCTACTTATTAACTAATATCATAATGAGTTAATACCTAATTTTTCAGATCTTTCAATGATATAAAATTCATAAAATTTAATATTTTATGTTAATATACAAAAAAACATACTGTTTTGGAAATTTAAATATACTATATTCCTTAATAATTAATAGAATATAACTGCTATTGTTAGATATTAAATAGCATAATGAATATTAGAACAACTAGTATTAAATATGTTATTTAATATACAACATTAATATAAACGCAAGCATGTCATTCTTGAAATTTAAACAAGATTGCGTTCTTTAATTAATATTTACATATCATTAACTGTACATGAGACGTGTGAAATTATTGCGAACTCTTTAATGGTAATATTCTCATTAAAACAGTAAATTATGCTAAATGTATTTGCATATTATAATCCTTCAGTAGAAAATTATTCAAATGGCTGTAATTCCAGACATTTCATGTAATTTCGTTTGGATATTTTAGCTTGGAATAACTATTATCTTAATATCCCTAATACAGAACAATATTCTGTGTATAAAATATCAAACAGGAATAAACTTAAAATGTAGCAGTGAAATTAACATTAAAAGTTTTATTAATTTTTTTCGCAGATGAATAATTTTTGCAATCCGTAAAGAATATATTTGAAAAATTAAGAATCCACATTTCATGTTTGATTTGAGTGTAATAATCATGGATTTAAATATGAGTTTAAGACAATTCATACTCTTCGTAATTTTATTTTTATTTCTTAACTTACAGAAACTAAATTAACTTACATTTCTGGATAAATATAGAATAATGATTTTGATGTATTTAAACATTTTTTAGTTCCTTGATATAAGAGCAAACTGTTCCGTTTTGGGCATCTTTTAGTCCGGCTATATATAAATAGTGATTTAGATTATATAATAATGATTATTTAATAATGATTTAGTCCGGCTATATATAATCAATGGCATTTGACAATTAAAAGAATAAATGTTATTTATTGTTATTATTTATAAATAATGTTTTTATGTATAATCAATATTTTAATAATAATTAACATTTTTCCTGGTGAAAGTCTTTGAAATTAATTTTCTGATTACTTGTTTTTGCATTTTTTCTGTAAAAATGTATCAAACGTTATAAATTTTTGATGAATATTTACGAATATATAAATAACCATAAATAAGCTAAATTTAATTAATATCATCCAGAATTTCGAATTTATTTAATAACTTATTCTTTATATCTTTTATTTATTTAAGTGCATATGCTTATACGTATATATGCTTTGCTGTGAATATTTATTTATGCACATAAAACAAATATTATATTTACGGACATAAAATTTATTATTATTAATGGATATTAATATTTCATGAGTCAATAAATATATTAAAGTCCTTTAAAAACGAAATGGACTTCTTTAACAATTATAATGGTATATTACACTTTCTTACAAAAATCTAGATTTATTCTATTGAGAAAAAAATTTAGAAGCCAAATTTTAATTTGGTTTAGTAACATTAATTGCGAAAATTAAAAACACACAATAACATGATTTTACATTTACTATAATTTATTTTCTAACGAATTCAGTTTCTCACCAAAGCACTTTTGTATTTGATCTCTTTTAGCAGTTACTTTGCTCTGAACGGTGATTTATTCTTAAAATTAAGGCATTAAATTATCTTTGAAAATTTGGTTTTCATTTGCCGCATCGAATAATTTGAAATAATAGAAGGCTTAGCTTTCATTTTATTCTTTTGAGATGACAGAACTTCATAGAAACTTAAAATGTCTTACTTTGAATTATAAATTATTTAGCGTATAAGTTAACTGTAAGTTCAGAAGTAAGCATTTCAATCATTTTTATTTCGTTTTATCTCTAAAACAATAATGGTAATATATATATATATATATATATACTTTTTTGTTCAGTTGCAAAGCCGTTTTCATGGCATTGCAACTG
>JAOUZG010004540.1:411832-432480 GCA_026289955.1 Argiope argentata | reverse complement strand
TCAGTTGCAATGCCATGAAAACGGCTTTGAAAATTTCTTTACGAGGATTTATACAATTATGTATTCTTTGAACTTGAATCTATATTTTGCACGTGCACTACTTTTGAAACTACTTTAGCAAAAATAACACTTGATTCGATACTAGTTGCAGATTGTTTCAGGACGATTTTAGTAATTTAAAATCGTTCAAAAAAAAAACAAATTCTCTTTGAAAAGAATTATATTTATTAAAAACAAATGTTTATTTTAATTCCTTATTTAAAAAGGATATTTCATTGCATTTACAAATATAAGGCAAAACATAAAATAATTATTCGAATTCTATACCAAAATATTTACTGAAAAGTAGTCTTTTTTTTACTTGCTCATATGGCAATAATTTTCTTCTGCGTTTGTGATAAGATTACCATGACGGATAATAATATTTTCATAAGTGTTTGAATAATATTTTTCATAAATGCTTACTTATGCGTTACCATTTGATTTCCTAAATTTTATATTGTCTGTCTTCTCGCAAAATATAAACCCTAACATTGCTTTTCTTTTCAAGTAAGAAAATCAACTATACAAGTTAGTATTTGAGAGTATATAAATTAGAAATCCCAATCGATCAACAAACTATTTGTGCTTTCTTTTTCGTCGGTGAAAAATTTTCTGTCATGGTATGTATATCAAATGAAAAAAAAGCATGTATATCAAATGAAAAAAAAAAGTTAAACTTTTTGAAATATTGCTAATTTAACCCTATTAAGAATTATTTATGTGATTGATGTTTTTATTCAGTGCAAATGATGAATGGATATTTAGATAACAAACTCCGTTGTGATAAGACAAGTAATCAATTGTATTTCATGTTAGAGACAATATAAAGAAAAAAAATCTGTTATCCATTTAAAGTTCACACTATTATACTATTTACTACAAGCAGAGTGGTGGAAAATCTACCAGCTATACTTACTGAAACATGATTCCTTAGTTGTATAATTACTGCTAAGTTCGGAAATCGTGATTTTTTAATGCCAAATCATTTTTAAAGAATTACCTAATGCATTAATTACACGCATTTAGACCAAAGCACGAGACATCCTTGAAGTCCCATTATTGCACTGATCAGTCAGGATAGTCTTGAACTATCGTCAGTTTTAGCGTGACAACCACCGTTGATCGTTTGACGTGCATGCGGTCGTCGGTAAACAATTTGCTTGCATATACCACCCCCCTATAAACATTACAGTCGGATGCAACCAAACATCTTGCACGCTGTATGTCAAGACTTGACACGCAGCCAGCAAAATTCCTTCACACTGAGACAGAATATGCCATTAGGAGAGATAGTATCCATATGGTGCCATGGCGATATTATATTGGTACTTTGATTCGCATTCCCTGGGCGAAGATGACAGAACGATTGGTAATTAGAATTCACATTTCTACCAATTACCAATTGCATCTTATCGCATCCAAGCGCTATACTATTAGTAGAAAATTTAACCTTCTCAGTATTTATCATTTTGTTATGGAATTTTTTTCTGGTGTTTTTAACTAAAGATATATGATTTGTACATATATATTTTCTAGTGTCATTATCATTCTAGTACCATTAATGTTTTTCAAACGGAATATCAAAGAGAATAGAGGATAGTAGAAATGCATTAAGCCCTTGTTTGTTTCTCCAAATTCAATAAAAGTTTGAGGAAAACTGTTAATTATTAGCTGTATGCATTGCTTTTTTTTTGTTCTGTACGGTATGTTTTAAATGAGTTTTTTATCTTTAAAAAATAAATCAAGGTATTGTTCAATAATATGATAAATGTTTTGTTTTATGTCAGCAAATATGTTTCATTATTCCGATCATAAAATTTTACTCATCGTTTGAGAATTTAAACTAAAAGTATGCAGGTTCTGATCTTATTCTTAAACAAAATCAATGTTTAAGCGGTTCATCGTACAGTATAGTTCCGTAGGTCTACCATAAATTATATAAGAATTAATCCTGCTTATTTTCAATCCATTGCAAGGCGAATCCTTTTACTAATGAGAAATATAATTTAATGTTTTTATAATTCCATATTATAATCTCCTGTGTTTGCATAATACTTATTGTTTATAATTCAACGATTGTCAGTATAAATTTGCTGGAAACGGATATTAAGTACCTCACAATTTGTCAACCAGTGATAAAGTAAAACCATAAAATACATAGGATGAAGGTTTAATAGAAATTGTTTTTAGGAAGCGTTATTCTTAAGTTAGCTATGGATGAATTGTATATTTTGTGATCCATATAACTCAATCTCGATCTAATTAGGGAAGATAAAGGAATCTGAATGAGCCTTCACTTTGAATAGTAACAAGGCTTTCGAGTGAGCGTTCACTTTAAATAGTGTTCACTTGAGTGAGCGTTCACTTTGAATAGTGTTCACTTGAGTAAGCTTTCACTTTGAAGTGTTCATTTGAGTGAGCGTTCATTTTGAATAGTGTTCACTTGAGTAAGCGTTCACTTGGAATAGTAACAAGATGAGCTCATAGCTCGTCATTACTCATAGTCATTATTGAACTTAAAAGTCAATATCCCTTATGGGCTAAGAAATTTGAATAGGGTAGAACTACTCTTATTTTTATAAAGCTACCCTACCGGTGAAATGTAAGACAGAGAGACACGTTATTAATTGTCTATGATACCCTCCAAATGAAATTAATATTTTATAAATAATTCTTTCAAATCCTGATCTATATTTGCTGTCCTGTAAATAAAATTAAGTATTCAATGTCACTGATGAAGCATTACTTATGGCAATAAGTACACTGGATTGGTTAGTAAAAAATGAAATAATAATTAATGAAGTAAATTTTTAACGACCTGTATAGTTTGTCAATTTTTTATCATTTCATTCACTTCAAAACGATACTTTCATTTAGAATTTATGTTTGGAAAGGTCAAAAGATATTTTTTAATTCATTGATTTCATGCATATCGTCTAATCCTAATTTAAATAATTTTCTATTGTTTTTTTTTCAGTTTAATATTATGTAATTAATAAAGTTATAGAGAAGAATTCTTCGCCACTAATGAAAATGTAGGAAAGTTTTAGTAGTTAAAAATTTTTTTTAATTTACAATTCTGGCAAACAGTAATCAATAAGATCTTGAAGAACTGTTTAAAGATAAGCATATATACATTCTTTTTAATTCTTTAGGATTCCCAAGAAATAATAGATCCGAAGACATAATTTTCAATAATATGCATCATGGCTTTGGGGTTATAGTATAGAAGCGATAGATTTTGATGATTTGATAAAGCATTTATTCAAAATATATCAAGTTATATTTTATACAGGTTTCATTAAATTATCGTAAATAGATATACAACGTAATCTATCCGAATATTCTAAAATTCCTATGAAAAAAAAAATAAACTAATTTTTTGCATAAAACAAACCGCATGTTTCTCGAGTTCTTTTTTTCTGTTACATTAGTCAGAAACATATGTTATTCTGTGTGTATGAATGAGGAAAAAAATCAAAATATAAATATTAGTCGCAACAAATTTATTTTATTTTGTTTTTATAAAGTTCAGATAACTAGTGTTCTCAAATACAATGAAATTGTGTTACTGGTGTATTACCTGGATAAAGAAGAACTTTTTAACTTTTCTCTGAAAAACACAGATTTTTTCACTGTTTGAAAGCCATAACAGTTTAAATTAAAGTTTAAACAACTGATAAATTCCTGGCTTCGACGAACCATATAGGATGAATACAAACACAAATATCAATTAAAATGAAAAATATTGTTCAGATTGTGCTTTGAATTCTCAAAAGTCATAGATAGTTCCATTATCATTATAAATATGATAATTATTCCTCTAACATTATAAATATAATAATTATTCCTATTAATTTTATATCCTTAGAAATTTATTTATGATTGATAGAGATAAATTATACTAAAATTGTAACAAATATATTTTGTTAAAGTTTTTCCTTAAATATTGTAAATAATATCCTGCCGAATGTGCCTCTTCTTTTTGTATATTTATTACTAAGCAAACTAGTATGGATAAATGACATTTTTATATAATGACACAAAGTAAAGTTTTATTGAGATACTATGAGTATTATCCATGGTAAGTTAAAATAATTGCTGGTATGTTCTTTAAATCCGTAGTTTTTCCTTAAAATAACAAAGTGATTAGGTGAGTTTATTTTCGTCTTAGGACAAGACTCAATTTTTGAGAAAGTGGTTTCTTTTTGATAAACAATTAATCATTTTTCCTCACCATTGTTTTCGTTACCTCTGAGTCTTCAATAAAAGCCTTTTGATCAGAAGTGTTATAATTCAGTAGATTCAAAGGAAATCACTCAATTCCTTATGATTAGGAGCTACCTTACTATTCCGAGTTACAAAAGTTGAGAATTCCCAAATTCTCCAATCAATCAACAAAACTCCCACTTCTGCTTCCTTTAAGCATTTACTTTATTGAAGTATAGTTTCCACCCTTCTTCCATGGAATCGAAAGAATGATGAAATAACAAATTCGAAAAATTTCCCTTGTGATAGTTTCTCTAAGCTATTTTATCATAAGCTGTAAAGATGAATTTTCTGACTCTTATAATAGGTAATTTCAAACAAAATGTTTCCTTTAAGTATGATCGCATTACGCTGAATATCTAAATATGTGAATATTTTTAGGATGAAATTTCTTAAGTTAAATGATGGAATATAATTAGGAAAATCTTTCATGCGTATACATATTATTGCAAAGGCCGATATGTTGATTAGAGGACACTTTTTTTGCTTTGTCTCGTTATTCATAATTTCTCGTATCGCAGATGAAATAAATAAATGGCGCAAGGAGATAAATTTTTTATAACCTGATTAGTAAACAGGAAGGCCACTTTCTAGAAAAGAAGGGATCAGAAATGGTAAACTTTGATCCTTGTCATAACCTAGACCATTTCTTCTATATACAAGACGTAAATCCAAGTTTAATGTATATCTGCGTCAATTTTTTCCTTACAAAATTCTATCCACATCGTGCTACTGCTTGAAAACAGCAACTAGATCAGGGATAGTCAGGATTTTCCAGAACAAGGTTACTTCGAATTTTTTCAAGGTGTTGAGATCCCTCTAGTAATGTAGATGTAGCGAGCTAAAAAAAGAAGTTAAAGCATTTATTACAACTTAATAATAAATGTAAATATATATTTACATGATAAAACATAAAAATAATAACATGGCGGCAAATGATAATAACCCAAAATATAATAATATCAAATGACGCGTTTAGCATTATACAATTCAAAATTTATTAAAAAATAAATCTTTTTTTGTATAAGATTAGTTCTTATAGTTATTTCTAGTTGAAGACTTATCCTGCATACTGTCTTCAAATTTTTATTATCTAATATACTAACTGCTGATTTTATACTGAATTTTATGTGGTCGTCTGTGATAGGGGAACGATATACTGCCTTAATAATATTCATCATTGAAAATGCAGATTTATACAGATAGGTACAGAGGGATTTAAATGTTATGGAGGTTTTTCTTTTTAAAAAAACTTAGATTCTTTATTTTGTCCATTAGATTTCAAAAGTTATTCTTGGGTTCCTTTAAAACCATGTCATTTTAAAGGAGCAAAAAGTCGTTTATCTCTAGAGATAAAGATAACATGTAATTTGTATTTTTATTTATTTTTTCCACACAAACATTGCCAAATGGGTTGCACAAGAATGTAAATGCGACATATTGTTACTTTTTTTGGCTTTTTCGGTCTTAGTAAAGATGGTTACTCTAAAATGCCTTGTCTGTATATCAGCCTATTGAGACTGACATAACACTCTCTCTTGAACTAGTTTGATTTATGACCATAATAAATTGATGAACTTCACGGATTTTCTACTTTTTTGGATTTTATATTTATTTTAACCATTTATTATAGCTTTAAACGAGCAATAATTAGTTATATAAAATTTATTTCGTCTATATTTGAAACGACTCTAATGATTTGAAGCAAATTTTATGATTAAATTAGGCATGGCTTTTCAACTTCATCTATACAGGCGTTTTCCCTCATAAAATGCGATCTTACACACAGAGAAAAGTTACATCTTTTTATAATTATTAGAGCATTTGTCTATTTCTTAACGTGATGACATTGTAATATAGTGCCATCTCGTTAACCCCTCAACCGGTTTTCCCTTACGCCGTACGTGCATCGGTTTATCGAATTTTGATGGTTGTAAACAAAAAATAAATCATTCATGACAATTATAATTCAATAGTAAAATGACTTCGAATACGAAGATAAGTCAAGAATTCGATGTATTCCCATTTGAATCAAAATAAGAAAATATTCCTAAAATAGAAGGTGTCATCTTATTAGGTAATTAGGAAAATAAACCGGTGAAAGGGTTACACTGTTGACATAGAATGGTAATATGGTGCATTAAAATGTAATGTGATGGCACCAATAAATGTGATATGAATACAAATTTTCATATGTCAATATTGTGGGATTTGCAGTTAAATATTTTCCTGGAAAATTCCTAAATAAATAAAAAAAAACATGATTGTTCATTAGTCGATTTTGAGGTTTCGTTTCCATGGCATTTAATTTTAATATGTGATTAACATATACAAAATTATGCGTTGACGTACATACAGAAATGATTTAATACAATAGGAATTTATTATTTGATTTGTGCAATAAATTTTATGCTAAATGAAAAATAAAATCAAATATTTTGTTAATGATATACAACACAAGATTGCATTAGCGACTAAGTTAGAATATTAGACCCGAAATATTCATAAAAGTTTGTTTAGAATATTCACAAAATTACATACATTACAATACACGTCTGGGAGATTATTCTGTCGGAATGATAGTCTACTCTCATCCTCTAAGCCAAACAAATCCTGAAAACTGCCTGTGTAACGGTAATCAAGCAGGCAACGCTAAGTCTTTTAGATGATTCACTGCGCAACACGTCAACTCACTAGAGCTTAATAGCTTTCCACTGTTGCGACAAATGCGATTACTTAATCATTTTGACAGAATACTTAGCACTATCAACCCAATTCATGTCTTTAGATAGATGCGTGCTAGTGCGCCATTTTGCATCGTCGCGACGAGTTTCACGGTAGTAAATATTTCAGTTCCCTGTTTAAGTGAATAGAATAGCAGCATAAGCTCTTTAGAAGTCCAACACTTGGTCAAACAAACAAAAACATAGTCAATCGAATTTTCCAATATTTGGGATCCACTGCAACGGGTCCAAAAGAGAATATAATAAACGTTAAGCCCAATGTACACAATGCCTTCGAGTTATTTAATTATTTTCTTCCATAAACACATTTTCGAAATTGGAAGACAAGGAAAAAAAATATTCGAAAAATCGATTGGGTGAAAGTGTCTTTGGGTGTTTAAGTTGTCATAGTTCTCGAAGAACTATCGGATACTTGGGAAAAAAAGGGGGGAAGTCTTGTATGATAATTGGAAGGATGTATTTGCTTGTATTTAAATATTTATTCCGGCTTTCCGAGCACTTCAAATTCTTTTACTTCTCTAAGATATAAGCTAATTTGAATTCTTTTCTTAAAAGCAAATTAAAGTGCCACGCATTCCTGAAGAATTGGTCGAGAATCGAAGAAATGGTGCTTGAAACCATTTAAACTTCAATATTCTTTTTTTAAAAATAAACAAACTTGTTGGAAAGTGTTTAAACAGAAATGCCCTTCAGAAAGGGACATTTGTGAATAAATATTGAGTTTTGTTAGGAAACTCTCGGTTGCTTTAGTAAATAAATTTGGTGTAGTCGAGCACTAGTCTTTGTAGCATTAACATGCGCATATAGAAACATAATTACGACAAGTCATTCATATTTAAAGCTTTGTCTGAATCCCTTAATGGAATTTAAATTTATAAAATATGATTTTGTTGCTTGATGAACTTTTTACTAAACTCCTTCAAATGGGTTCACGTAACAATGCTGCTACGGATTATTATTTTGCGAGGAATCTAATCATCATTATATAGCTTAAATGCTTAACTGATTTTCGAATACAAATACCATTCATTTTAATATGTCTAGTTAAACATTTAAAAGTGATAATGGAAGCGTGCATTTCTACATTGATTCAAAATTACGCAACCATTAGAAAAGTTTTTAGTGAAATAAAAGTTTTATCTGATTAATGTAGCATTTTAACGTGACTGAGTGTGTATTTGGAATCAATGGGAATGAATAAGTATTATTACTTTATATATAAATCATGTTGAAATAAATTTGTTAAAAAGAATGCACTTTTTCAATTCATTTTTCAAAGTAACTTGCTGCTATTGGTACTTCTTACCTTGTGGCCATTATACATTGGGTGATAAAGTGTTGGACTCATAATCCTTAGGTTATGAGTTCGAACCTCACCGACTAAGGATTCCCCGAGTGTGTGGTGGTTGCTGCTCGTTAAATTTATTGTTGTCACAAAGTCATTAATGCCGAGAGTAATACCATTGGAGGTACTGGGGCAGATGTGATCTTTCTCTGTTCCATATCTAAATTACGACCTGAGGATAAGTGAATGGAAATGCGTGAATGAAGTCAACCCCGTAAAATGGATTGTGACGTATGTATAGCTCAAGCTGTACTATTGACCTTTAACTTGATCGCTACCTTTAAGGCAGGAGAGACGCTTATTCCAGCTTAAATCCGCTGATACATCGGTGAACTTGCCCATGGCATGTGTCATTAGTAACAACAACAACATACTACTTTACAAGCCAGCTGCCGAACTGTCAGCGATTTAAATCCAATGCGTAATAGCTTCTCAGGGACCGGGCCCTTGAGCATTCTAGGGAAGAAATCTGACTAACTTATATAAAAAGAACAAGTACATTCGCTTGCAAAACATCTTTTCAAGGAGTGGGG
This sequence comes from Argiope argentata, assembly GCA_026289955.1. Taxonomy (NCBI): domain Eukaryota; kingdom Metazoa; phylum Arthropoda; class Arachnida; order Araneae; family Araneidae; genus Argiope; species Argiope argentata. The sequence goes on along the minus strand of JAOUZG010004540.1, from coordinate 423,547 downwards.
GGATGGTCCCTTTAATACATTTCAACGATAAAACAAAGGGCAGAGAAAAACCATGCCTGACCCAGGACTTGAACCTTCCCCACTTAGATAACGGAGTAGATGCGCTACCCCGAAGTCAGGTCACCAAAAGTTGTTAATGTTGATGAATGAAATATAATATTGAGTAAGTCTGAAAACATTTAAAATCCAAAAACCTTAGAACCGGGAAAGTATGAACGGCGATAAATAAAAATGACAAATACTTTATTTTTAAACAGTGCGTTAATGAAGTTAGCATCACTTTTTGATGCAATTCTTATCTTTGTCATGCTCATTTATTCCATTTATAAATAAATCCTCTGGTAGAGTTAAATAAGATTGATACAATGCATCTTGACTATGAAATTCTTTCAAAAAATGATATCTTTTGATATATCCTAAGGCATAAAAGTCGAACAGTGTGAATTCCTATTCTTTATTATATTGGATGACTCCGAAATATCCAGGTTCAAATGGATAATCTTTAAAATGATGCATTTGTTGGTGTATGGTTTACAATGTCAATAGCGCTAATGGGCTTTTATGTTCAATGTACAATGTGGGGCAGGTCAATTGGCCAGGAAATTATTCTACCTAGAGCTGATGATCATATTCTTCGTATCCAGTTCTTTTTTCAGTAATGATCATGATACGTCCTAAAAGACTGTAAGGGAAACTGTTTGCTTCTTCCAAAAGAAAGAGTATTGCTGGTTTTGTTGTTGATGATGGCGGCGTTGATTTGGTAGTACGGAATTTCGGTTTTCCGGCTCCATTCTTTTTATTAAAGTTTTGGTCCCTTAACCACTTGACATGCGAATTTATTTAACTTCCTAATTAGATGATACATCCAATCTTCAATAAAATTTTCAATTCTAAAACTGTTTCTTTTCTGTTACCTTTTATTTAGAAGTCATTTTGTCATAGAGGTTAATATTTGCCAAAGGATACTAAAACCCTCGGAGCTTTAGCGCATGCGTCAGGATGGGTTTAATTCAGTAAATTATGGTTGAGAGGAGAGAAGAAAGATGCTTACATTTAAGAGTGAAGTAAATTCTGGAAATGTCGAACATCCGTCTGTGTGTCATCCCTTAATGTGATAGAATTGTGAAAAAGTGTTAGTCTCAGAATTCTGAAACCTGCATTGAGGTTGGCATTATTAATATAGTCAGAAAAAAGATTTTCAGTTCTCTAATGGCATCCAAACTTCCTATAGAGGAAAAAAATAATCTCTATTTAGTAACAATAAGTTTGAAGATAAGCAACTAAAACATCTCTCAACTAAAACTTGTTAAGTAAAGAAGCAAATGAAAATCACAAAAGCATGCAATACAGATAAAATAACAGCAGTTAAATGAAATTCAACTATATTAGGGGCTAAAACTCTTCATTCTCAAATGAAAAACGAATTATAAAACCTATTTGTATGCATGGGCTTTGAATATATTCTTTCTTAAATGATTTTTACGAGGAGAAAGGAGAAAGATTTGAAACATTAGAAATGATGTAATCTGTAAATTTCAACACACACAAAATTTCTGTTTATTTTTTTTTTTACTTCATAATAAACTCTTTATTACTTCTCAATGCATTTATAGGATGATGCCATTTTGTTCCCTTGTACACCAAAAATAAACTTCCTTAACTTGGATAACTATTCTGATGAATAGCATTAACGCTAAAAGAATTTCATTTTTAAAAACTAATTGCAAAAGCATAGAAACACTTTAGAATAGAATTTTACTTTAGTCCATTAGTTTCTGCATCCAAAAAATTATAATTTATATATTGATTTCAAAATCTGGAGTCTAGACTCATATTGCCAACGCTATATTAAATTTACCTTATGTCTCCTTATAGTAATCAGGATAGATATATTCCTTCAATTAAAAAAGAATTTATATTAATTAATTGATTTTGTAGTTGTCTTTTTCAGCAAAATATTAATTTTATGATCTTTATCCGAATAATTTAGTAATTTCACGAGAATTTTCCTTTGGAAATCCTTACTTACACAAAATTATTTTTATTCAGAGTAATTTTCTGAATTAATAAAATATATTTTACTATGATTAAATTCATTTATTTTTTATTTTTAATAAATATTTAATTGAAATAAAATCGTTTGGTGTCCTAATTCAGTTTTAAAATGACATTTTAAAGTTATCTTAAAAACACAATAATTTTTGCAAACATTTTGTATTTCAAAATTGATATTGATACAAATTTCCTCAACATAAATTATTCAAAATGAGAGAAAGGAAACTTTCAGAAATGTGTGTTTACAATTATAAAAACCGACAGAAACAAAAAGAACGATTTCTTGATGGAAAGATCAAAGGGATGCATCGCTGCGGTGCCGGTTTCTGACATCTGTCAAAGAGATGTTTCCTTTGAGAGGAACATGTTCTGTCACATGACTTCTCTTCTAACGTAAACCTGACCTGGCACTATAGACTGCCGAAATAGAACAGCTGTCACTTAAGACACCTTCGTGTTTGATTGCTCACAGTATAGTAAACAACGTCTGGAAGGAAAGAGTAACGGCATGGGATCAAACAGTTTGGAAATGTTTTGCTTTCAGATTTAAAATGCGAAGGTTCGGGGAAATATGTAAAAAAATTACTGAATATGCACATTTCAAACTTTAAATGACATCATTTCTAGGTTCATGCATCAGATTTTAAGTGAAAGGATTATAGAAATGGATCAATTTGAAACATTTTTGTTTAAAATAATATTGATAAATAAAAAATTTCCCCTTCTAAAGATTAAATGACGTTTTATAAGAGAATTTAAGGAGTACTTTTATATTAATTAAGAGAAATGAAACATTTAAAAATTCATCAATTGTTCGTTTCCATTTAAATTGTTTAGTATTCATAGTATCATATATTAGTTATTGTTCATAATTTTTTTTTTCAAAATAACGTTTATATTTGTTGGTAAACCTATTTTGTACTTTTTTTTTCTTCTCATATAAATATTCAGTGACGAAAATAACTTGATTCTGTCATTCTACCATCAGTTTGAATATTAAAAGTATCTTAAACATAATCTATCTTAATATTTTTAATTCTTTAATATAATATCATTAAAAATATTAATAATACATAGAAATGTTCTAAAGAAAGAATTCGTATTTTAGATATTCCAAAAATACAGCTTACAAGATGGAATTTCAATTGCCTTTAACAACTTAAAGAATTTTTTTTTAATTTATCGCTTTCATTTCTCTCATAGATTAGAAACGATAAAAAATATGTCTTTGCCAGATTAAGGCTATCTAAAGAACTTGAATTTTGTTACATCTTTAATGAATTAAATATTTGATTGATCAGCTTTTTAAGGACTTATTTTAAAACGTAGAATAATATTTATCTTCTTTTTGAAAAAAAGAATAAAATTAATGATGCTATCACAAGATATATTCATTTATTTTGTTTGAAATCCCCATGTAAATTGAAAATGAGGGGCAATCTTAATGAATAGAAATAGTATATCCAAATTTCAAATAAATACCATATATATATATATATATATATATATAAAGATAGAAAGAGAGGGAAATAAATGTTATCTTAGCTGAAAATGAAAAAAAAATCATGTTGCATCTAATTTTGCCAAACTAAAGCACTTAATGGATTTCCAAAACTAAATCTCTTATAATATTTCTTTTAAATAAATTAAATTCAGTGGCCATGAATAGGTGAAAAAAGCCCACGATTCTTTCCTGCTTAGTTAAGACAATATTTATTTTTCTTAAAAGTTTAAACAAAATACATAATGCTATTTAAATTATAAATTTATTTCTTTGGATTTTTCATATTAAAACAGATTTTTTTCAAAGTTCTGATTTGCATTGTTCAATATTTAATATACTAATTAGAAAACTAGTATTAAAACATAGTACGTCCATGTTTCATAAAGGAACATACATGCATATGTTTTATAAGGGAAATAACTAAGACTTTAACCTTCAAATTCATCTCTGTATTTTCATATAAATTTTACACAGGAATTCATATTTCTTAAACGCTGACAAAGCATTTTCGTTTTTGGAGATCTCGCATAACATCTCACAAAAAGTCATAAAATATGCATAAAAATATCATGATTGATGAAGATGATGATGAAATAGCTCTTGAAACGTCTCTAGAAGATGGTGGAATAACGTTATTTAATACCAGAACGCTTGCAACAAAACTTTGAGAATCATTTTTGAACTCCCTAAAACTAAGTAAAGGTGAAGAATTTGTTGAGAATAGCTACGTTTTAACTATTAAATTTTATAAATACCCCCTCAATTATTTAAAAATATATATAATAATATCTATTTCGAACAAAATGGAGCTTTCAAGCTTCAAAAAAAAATAGGATGAATTTGAAAGATTAAAAATAAATTTTTAATGTCGTGACACTATGCCTTTCTGGAATTTTTCTGAATAACGCGAGTAAAACTAAATTGTACGTTTTTAAATATACTTTATTTATCTACATCTGAGTTGTTATTTTTTAAATATATATATATATATGTTTGCGTGTCGTACATAATTTGAATATACCATAAATGAAAGTAATCGTCTTGAAATTATTAATTTTACAGATCGTCATTTTTTAATTGTGTAATGTCAAAATATCGAATACTCTATATTATTTCGAAATTCCATGTTAACAAGAAAAAATATTCTTTTTAATATTTAAAATAAATTCCTTTACTTCATTTAAATTTTTCATTTCTCATTAAACTCTTTTTTTTCCTTTTAGAATATAATTTGAAATGCCATATCTATGAGCAGATATTTTAAAATCAAATGAGATGTTTAAATAAATTTACGCTTTCAAGAATTTTATTTTTCTCTAATTTTTCTAAGACACTTTCTCATTTATAGATGCTCTCCATTTTATTCAAAATTAAAATTATTCAAGGCGAGGCTGTTAAATTTTAATCGATACCTTTTTGACATTATAGTATGTATGGAGTCTCACTAAATTATTTATTTAAGACAGAATTTAAAATTAAATATTACTCTTCTGTGGAAATACATTTTTCATTGCCATACTTTTTGAACATAAATATTTGATATGTTTACTTATTTGAAGGATTTCCTTATTGCTTTTCGATACAGAACTTCCACTTTGGTTTTTTCAAATTAGTGAAAATGATATTAATTGAACAATAATAATATTCGCTTATAATGTTTTTGGCTAAATTATGGTTTGGTTTGGTTTTGTCTAAAGTATTTTCGATCATTTTTCTTTAATTAGATTAGCTCTTTATTTTGAAGTTACACATTTTATGGAACGCTTCGAATAACAGTGGCATGTAACCGTTACGAAATATTAACCTTTAGTGTGAATTTGGGATTTTTACTGATTGTAACGAGAATCGTTTGGCGAGTTATTTGGCGACTAAGCCGAATCTATACCGAATCTATTTTACGAATACTCGAATACCGAATCTATTTTAGTTGCATGTTTCCCAATCAATTGAAACAAAAATAATTGTTAAAAAGCTACACAATTATAGTCACGAATCCCATACCCATTTAAAATATTTAATTCATTGCATTTTTGAGTTATATGCTTATAAAAGTGCAAATTGACAGACGCTCAACTTCTCAATGCATTTGGCTGAACATTTGTCTGATGTCTACTATATATATCATTGTCCGAATTGTATTCATCTTGCTCTCTTCGTTTCATAGTCACCGTATTAAATTATATTCAGCCGGATAGGCCGATTTCCTATAAACGAATTTTGCTAAAGCTTTGATACACTTCTACAAATTTTGTGTAAGGATCTATACCAAATTTCATAGAGTTCTTTAATTCTTCAACAAACAGACTGACTAACGGACATTTAACAAAAATGTATTTTTTGAACTCAGGGAAGTCTAAATATGTATATTCCTCTAAAGTTTGAATTTTTTTATGATTACTATACGTCTGTGGCGTTAGCTTCATAAGCCAGGTATCATCTACGATACTGAAGTATACTTTTGATTGTGGTCATGTTACTCGGATATATGCAGGTTTTAGCGTCGCGGGTTCGAACCGTGTCCTTCACCTGCCACATTGGTGACTTTGACAACGCAATTTCATGCAAATGCCGGGGCGACATCTATCCGCATCAAAAGTCATTTGACGCAGCTACAAAAGCAAAGCCGTCAGACACACTTGACGTTGCAAACAAAACAAAGCCGTCAGACTCATTTAACGTATCAACGCGCTCACACATATAAAAATCGTTCGTCTCTCCTTCACTGGTGGAGGTAGTATTGGGGCTCTAGCTTCATAAGTCAGATAAAATCTACGACACTTAAGTATACTTTTAGTATTGTGGTTTTGTTACTCGGCTACTGGCCTTAGGGTCTCGGATTCTAATCTCGATTTCCACTTGCCGCACACACTTCCTGTATATTACACAGGCAAGAAAGTAAAAATTCAGAGATGAAATGCATTTATTATTTATATTTTCAAATTCTTAAATATATATTATTTTTTTTACATATAATGCATTGACTCTTTATATAGAGCAGCAATATTTTGTTTTTAAAAATTAAAATCTCTTGAAGCCTAGTATAAGTTTATATACATCATTCAATTCTCCCATTCCCCTCTTAAAACCTATAAAATATCTCTAATCTAATTTCATTCCGTATTCACCCCTCACTTTTAACATCTAATCTCTGATTTCTCATTCTCCTCAGTCCAGGGAAGTATCCGGCCGTCGCCGGATAATCCGACCACGCGAGAAATTCTCTCGCTGAAATCAAAGTAAATAGCCTGTAACAATTTCAACGTTTTATAGCTAATCGATATCTTAAATGAAACACATCACCCTCGTAACTGAGTTACTTTTAGATCCATCAAAGTGAGTATTAAATTGAGTATGGGCAACGCGGAAGGGGGTATCGGTGTTGAATAAATTAACAACTCACATCATCTACCGCGTGCGTCGGAATTAATGGGGTGTGCATCAGCTTTTCAAATGTAATACCATCCACTGGCGGCAAGTGTGGCTCATTCATGGAAATCAAGAAGTTAAATTAGCATATCTAATAGACTGTGAGTAAACTTTCAGTTTCGTTTGCCCACGTTAGTCGGAGGCAGTTTGCGATAAAATATGAGTTATTTGTTGGATGCAACAGTGGAACCTATTTTGCCTAATGGTAAGAGTGGGCGAGGATGGAAGTGCCGATTTGCTTTATTTATCGAAGTATTGCTTTTTTTATTTTTTACATTCCGTTATTCCAAATAAATGTTGCAATTTACTTCTTCGAAAAATTTTAAATCGCTATTTTGTCGAATCCCCAATCCCATATTAATATACAGGGAGTTCGGAAAGGTTGTTTACAAACTTAACATGCTGGTCTGTCATATCATGTTGAACAAGATTTGCATAGGAACTTGTGTCAGAAAATTCAAAATGAGACCCCTAGAGGGCAATAAGTGCAAGTTTGGATGAGGAGAAAAAAATGATATCGACAGCGGTGTTAATATGATTTTTATTACAAACATAATTACTATACAGCAAATGTTCAAAATTCGTTCCATTCGCCACAATGCACATTTTACAACGTCGATGCATAAATTCAGGCACCCTTTCAAATTGGCCAGGAGTGTCACCGACACGTGTTGTCGCTTCCACGATCCTGGCGATAAGATCCATGTCCGATGTTACGGGTGTTTCGTACACCATGGATTTCATGTGTCCCCACAGAAAGAAATTCAGGGAAGTCAGGTCGGGGGAACGGGGTGGCCATCGGACTGGTTCGCCTCTACCTATCCAGTGATTAGGATACGTCCTATCGAGGTATTCTCGAACAGCGTAGCAAAAAACATGAACAAAACATGGCAGGGCTGACTTCTGTTTGGGAAGCGCTCAAGATACATCCGTGCCGCGGTTCGTCCATTTTGCATCAGTGGTGTAATGCATGTCGGCCATTTCTGCGTTACTAAACTCATTCATCCTTCTTCAACGTCCACGCCTGAAATGATTGTTTTTTCCACTCTCCCGTTTTCTAACAATTATCGCCCTCTAGCGGTTGCAGTTTGAGTTTTTGGACACAAGTTCCTATGTAAATCTTGTGCATCATGATATGACAGACCAGCATGTTAAGTTTGTAAACGACCTTTTGGGACACCCTGTATATATTTATCTGTATTATTAGACAATATATACAATCTATATTATGAGAAGCATAGTCTTGACCTTAAGTCTATCTGTCTAAGGACACGATGTAATTTTTTTAAGGTTTGGGAGGATGAAATTTAGTTTATAAAGTTCGGATATAGTTTGTAGAAATTTTTATAAAAATATCTACAAAAAAGTTTATATGCCAAGCTCTTTAATTACCAATGAACTCGATTACCTTAAAATTTTATATTATATTTAATGCTCAGATTTAGCACTTTTATCATTGATATTTTATCCTGTTTTAAAATAAATTATATTAACAGTTGGCTGTCTATAGGTCTACCTTCGTATGCATGCAAACGTCACGTTATAAGCCAACTTTAAGGCACAGAGGTAGCGTGTTTTCATTGTGTTCTGGGATGCTAGGTTCGAGTCTTCATGTGTGCTATCTGTGAGGCGTGTGAATGTGCCCACCCCCTGTAAAAATGGGCTGTGCAAGCAAATGTAATGAGCGTGTAACTAAAGTCGTACTCTTGGCCCTAGTTGGTGCTACTTGAAAAAAGAGAATTTTATTATGTGGCTTAAAATCTGATGATGTATCAGCGGCCCTTGTACATGGCAAAGGCCATAATTAATAACAATAAAAAAGTATAAAGACAAGTATTTGAATCAAGGAAATAAGGTATCTATTGCGATTACATTATTTTAGATGTTGCTCACAATTGGTTGGTACAAAGTTGCTTAAGGTGCTTATCAGAAAGATATGTTCATGAAAATGATATTATCGCCAAATATATGTTTTTAATAATTATTGATCGCCAATGATATGTATTTAAGGCTTTATCCCTGGTCTGCTATCTTAAGCTGAGGTAAAAAGATATGATGTTTATTGAAAATTCCACAAGAAAATTTCTAGAAGGCTACGGTCATTTTTTAGTACAGCATAGCACAGAACATAACAATAAAAAAGCACAGAAGAAAACACAGTAAAACATAGCACAGAAAGGTTAAATTTTATTTTAAATTAATAAATTTGGTTATAAAACACAAACTAATAAGAATTTCTAAATATATTGTAAAAGAAAAATCCAATCTCGGAAACATTATAACGAAAACAACAATTCATATTTAAAAATTCAGCCTATAATTGTTGCATATTTTGGGGAATGGATTCTGTTAGTCAGCTGTATCCTAAACATAAGACAAAAAGTAATAAATATTTTATACAAATGAAATTTGGAATTAATTGCTTATTTCCTGTTTGGTTTAAGTTCCTTATAAGAAGGATGCAAAATGAAAAAAAAATGATTTTAAGGTTAGGAAATGGTTTTTATCACGTCAGAAAATGTTGTTATTCGTAGAATGAGGTTTTTGTCGTCAATCAAAATGTGTGGGCAATCAATTGAAATGTTAGTATCTACACGAACGTATCAAAAATTTTAATAACGTGTTGCCATTGCATTTATAAAATCTCTGATTAAAAAAATAAGTTAATGTCTCAAGAAAATGATTTGAAAATAAATGTTGAGCACTTGATTATATGAAATGAAATAAATAGAAAATAATTTCTTTTTAAATAGTAAATTCGAGACAGTTTTTTTGGATCGTTTGCAATACTAAGTTACTAATTCAATGAAACGATTAAAACAAAAATTTAATTTAACTTGTACGAGCACGTGGCGCTTCAATGAGGTTTCAATGGGATGAGGTTCTTGGCGTCAACAAAATATGTGTGCAAGGAATTGAAATTTTATATTTCCGCTTTCTCAAAAATAGGTCTTAGAAGACTCAGAAATATTGGTAAATGGCTGCAATTTCGAAATAAAGTTCCTTTTAATCTCCAAATAGCCACTTTTTGTTGCGAGGATTTTTTCAGCTTTTTAATTTTTATGAAAGCTTTTTTCAAGTTTGAATAAAAATATTTTTTAAAAAATTCTTTAAATTGTTTGATTAATCCATATGTTTACAAAATCTGCAACTTTTTGTTCAGATGTTTTCTTCAAACATTAATAATTTTTTTAAAAAAATGTAGATTAGCTTGTTTAATTAAGTAAAGCGTTTTGAATGATTGACTGTTCAGAAAATTATTTTCCGACATAATACATTGAAATATGAATAACAGATTTCAATTTTTTTTACAATTTGTTATGAAATGACGTTTGAAATTATGAAATGACGTTTTGACGTGTATACTTTAGTTGCCTGATATTAAGTATAAGGAAATTTTAAATCGTAATTCCAAATTAATTTTTTAATTATTTATATTATATATTATGTTATTTATATTACAAACGTTTCATTTGGAATACTTGGCTAAAATATGCTTTGTATTCTTGTAAGAACGAAACAAATAAAATCTCTTTAAAAGTATTTTATCTCATCTTAAAGAATTTCGACTTTCGCTTTCACCTTTTGTTATGAGTGTTTCATTATCACATTCCTCTATTCTTCTGAACTCTTAAAAGGATTTAATGGCCTCAACTTTCTCTTTCTCTTTTTTTCACCGCAGCATTTCAGCGTCTGGCTCGTTTTTTCTAAGAAGAAAAATTTGCTTTGAAGAAATTAAAGTAACTTTCCAACTTTACTCATTAAAACATTAAATTATCCATGTCCATTTAAACATCAAATCATCATGCCTCTTCGCATTTGTTGATAAACTTTGATGGATTATTTTATGAGTTGTAATTCTTATTTTTCTAGACCATTTATAAACTGCTGTGTAATGTATATTCCTGAATTTTAAATTCAAAATTGCATTTGTTTCTATTTATTTATTCATTTATTTATTTCAGATTGCATATCAATTCAAATCTTTATTCGTTATGCATACATACGCATTATATAAAATAAATTCCAGAATCTCGAATTATAAATATTCAACACGCAATAAAAAAGAAACAAAAGTCCAATTGGGGAATGAGAGAAAAGAGACCATGTTTTAATTTTTCTACACCAAATTTTAAAAGGTATATCATAAGTATAATACATTTTCTGTAAGTCTACAACACAAAAATTACAAAGAATTCAATGTGCTTAAAGCTATGCAGACTTATATAAAAATTATATCGAATGAAAACAAGTAATGGCATAGAGAAGAAAACATTTGCAAAATTATTATAAAATAATTTAATATTCAAGGTAAGCATATCAAGCGTGAGACCCTAATATTATTTTCAGGTGTAACCTATCTTTGAAGAAATTTTTTTAACAACATTGCAAATAATTATGCCAAGGAACATTACCAAAATGTGTATTGTAACACTGAATAATAGCGTAGGTGAATTAAAACAAGTTTTTAAATATTTTTAATTCCTTTATTAAACAAAATGCACTTAATGTAAAAATACCAACATAGTGTTTGAAATTCTTAGAAATTTCTTGTTTCGATGCCTAAATTATCTTTCAATAACATTTTATTATGTTATAGAAATAACAGTTTAAACATAGAGGTAAAAAAAAACTATAATTATTTCTTCAGTCGATAAGCATTCAAAACTGAAACAATTTCAGACAGATATGATATCATATTTTGATATTTTTGTCGACTGTATGGTACA
>JAOUZG010004540.1:358860-401832 GCA_026289955.1 Argiope argentata | reverse complement strand
TATATATATATATATATATATAAACTTTTTGTGTATTAAAGTGTTTTGAACCCTAATAAAATTATTTGACAGCTGATAATCTAAGATTGATAAAAATGGAGAGTTACACGATAGAACAAAGTATTAACACACGATTTTAATTAAATAAAATAAGCATTTTTTTCTTTAAAATGTTATATTTTTATTGAAAAGTAAAATAAGCATTATAGGGTTATGTATGAATTAATTTATAGCGCAAGTGGCCTTATTTGACAACTGATAATTTAAGATTGATAAAAATTGAGAGTTACAAGGTAACACAACGCGCTAATACACGATTTGAATGAAATAAAATAAGCAGTTTTTATTCTCTTTAAAATGTTATATTTTTATTGAACAGTAAAATATTCAATATAGGGTTATGTATGAATTAATGCATAGCGCAAGTGGCCTTCCCGACTTTGCTGGTACGTACATAAGCACACTTTGTTGAAATTTTCAATCATTTTGTATAAATGTGGCTGAATTTCGCATATTAAGAATTCCCTCCTTCAATGCACATATGCTTGTGGGCTTGTCGCATAGATCTTTGACTACAAATATCTCATACAAACAAAGTCATTGGTGTTAATTCACGCGATCTAGTGAGTCAATTGTCAATTTTTTTAAAATGTGGCCACAAGGCCTTCATTCAACAATGAAAAGACCTTTTTCTATGATATAACTATTTTTACTAACGCTAAATTATCAATTGTCAACGTTGTTTTTGTAATAGGGGTTCCAGCACTTTTGTAAGAATAGTGGTATTTTCAAATCATTCATTAAATTTTGGACGCTCTCTATGTCCATAATATTCATTAAGAGGTTATAAATATCATTATTCATTAAAAGGCTAATGAATAATGATAGTAGAATATTATATGATGAAGAATAGTCATTCATTAAGAGGTTAGAATCAAATGAATATTTTTCTTAGAGGAATGGAAAATACATTGTTCAAGAGTGTGATGTGTCTTATGAAACCGAAGTAATAAGGATCTGTTTACATGGAAAAGAATTTTCTTCCTTGAAATTACAAGAAAAACAAACGGATGACATTGAAGATAGTTCGCAAGAAACATTTGATATTTTGAAGGGTTTTTCACAATAAACTGTCAAATCAATTTTGAGTCAACATATGAAGAAGTAAATTATATTTCTAACAGAATGATTTTTTATAATAAATCACCATGCAGATATAAATTATCTAAACATGTTGAAAAGTATTTATATCCACGATGATCATTAAAGAGTAATGTATAATAATACAATACTAAGTCGAAATAAGTCGACTAAGTCGAAAATATGTTATTTCACCGGCGGCTGTCTTTCATGATGTTGCAGAAATTACGTCTTGATTATAAGAGTAGAATATTAGTTATAAAAAAAATCTAAGGAAGGCAAAAGTTATACGTCCATACATTTATTCCTTCTCAAAATGTAATAGTTATTTCTCCAAGGTATGTATCAAGAATAATGAATGTGTACTTCATTAAATTGAGACTAATTACAGACGACTTTCAAGTGCAGTAGATAGAGAAATAGATGAATGTGTAAAATATTAGAGAGCAAATCGATTTTGACAACAAAAACCAATATTTCCGTAAGCTTTTTTCCCAATTATTTTGAAATTTTATTTTGTCATTTTTCTGCAAAAATAAATTATTTCAATTGGAAAAAAAAGAAAAAAGATTTACTCTTTGAAAACATATTTAATTTATTTTGGGATACATTTTTAAAAAAAGGTATCAGAACGATAACAAACCACCGTAAACGTAATATGAAAACAGATAAAATTGTTATAATTCATCTCGGCCAGGAATGATAAATGGGAAAAATTATCTAATATTCTATATGAAGTTTAGTTTAGTTATATTGACTTGTCATTTTAAAACAAGACTAAGGTAATCGTGATCTGCGGTCAGATGAAGAGGTCGAAACCTAACTTTATCACACGATTATAGTAATTATTTCAATCTTGTTTTCCGGTGTTATTTATATCTCTATATTCTTAAAGAGAATAAACAACTTTCTATTTTTCAATAATACAACATAAAATAAATAAAAAATCCTGATAAAGCAAAAGTTTGCGATAAGGATTTCAGTATTAGAAGATATTATTTACAGTAGATTTATCACGAGAGCAGTTAAAAATTGTCTAAAATAAATTTAATTATTTCTTTAAATTCTTCTGTGTTTTCTTTTCATTGTTAAACCTATGATTCAACTAATTTAATTATTCCAAAACTAATAAAGTAAACAAGTTTTATTAAAAATAACTAATAAATATTCAGTGTATCATATAAATATATAATTAAAATAAATGCAAATCTTGTTTGAAAATAACGAAACCAGAATTATTTACGCTATTTTTTTATTTCAGATTTTTTTCTTGAATATAATTAGGGTTGTTAAAATAAAAAAAAAAGGTACTTAAATTTTTGAATTATGCAGTTCATTTAAAATTAATGTATTCATCATGCATTTAATCGTTGACTGATTTTGACATACATTTTTTAGAAACCTGATGAATGAGGGTTTTTTAATATTATTTATGAGAGAAAAAGTTCTTTCATGCACAGTAACTTGTTTTGTGAAAAATTAAAGGAAAAAAAATTATTTCTTTCATAAACAGTCTCCGAATTTTTTAAAAAATTTTTAGATAGGAAAGTGTTCATGTTTCTTGCAGTTTCGGTGAAAAGAATTTGAAACTTAATTAACGGAACAAAAATTATATATTACTTGAAGGAATACTTTTAGAAAATTTATCATGTGAATAAACAATATTTTCATTTTATTTTGGTTTTGGTATTTTTCTAATTTAGAAAAAGAATTTCATTAGATAGTTTTTCAGTACTGAAATTAAAATATAATAAAGAAGTGCCCTAAATAATAGGACATAACTAAAATAGTATATTTAGTTGATGTTATGGTGATGCTTTTGGGTCATGAGAAAAATTAAGAGATACAAAGAGTTTATTAATTAATACAAACTAATACTAATACAAATACTAATACAAACTAATACTAATACAAACTATGTAAATGGATGCACCAACACATTTAAGCCCATCTGTATAGAATGGGAACAAAGCTCAGTATATAGTTCAAAAGTATATACATATATATTTAATGTTTAGAAGCTTTCGTTCAAATGGTATAGGCTTTATTATGAGCATTATGTCATTTTTATTATAAGTAAAGATAAAAATAGATTAGCATTTGGAATGCGAAACACATTTTAAGCATTAAAGGAAAAATATTCTCTTGTAATAATTCCAGGTTTAATAAATACAATGAGTGATTAAATAAATATAATATATTGTAAGATTAAAGAAAAAATATATAGCATCTAAGAAGGAATAATCTTAATTAATTTGTGCTAATAACTGAATTAATTACATTGAAGTATTAAAAAAGAACAAAGTTACCATCCTTGGACTGAAAATAAAATATCGGGATTCATGAAAATATTTTAATAAAATATATTTATTAACAATCGAATTTATTTACAGAACAAGTATAAAGAAATATAGTTTCAAATAAAAATATTTACAATTAATTTCTAAAGATTTGAACTCATCATTCACATAAGCAGAGTCAGAAACTGAAATATTCCTAGTTTGAAAGAAAAAACAAATTATCTTTATATTATAAAAAGAGAAAAACTTTATTAAATTGATACAATAAATAAAATATAATGATTCTCGAATTTAAATATTAAAGGTTAAATTATTTTTTTATGAAAGAATGTTTTTAAAGACATTTTATAATTTGTGTATGCGTGTATACTTAGTTTAAAATTTAAAAGAATTTGACATAATGTCCATTAACTGAAAGCTCACAACAGAGTAAAATTAACTATTACTTACAGATTATCTGGACTAATTTAGTTTTTGTAATAGTATATGTATCAGTATTTATAAAATTCAGTTTTTTCTTATAGTAAATTAAAATTACTAAACATGTTGCATATTGATAATAATGTCGAGTATATAGTTTTGAAGCATTGTTTGTAACTTCAAACACTTTAATCAAGAATAAAATTTTAATGAATGCGTAAATTATTAGGTCTTATTCGTAAACCTGAAACTTTATTAAGTACAAAAAATAATTTAAGTCCCGTTAAATTCATTAAGATTACCGATCAGACCAACTTTGAGAAAAAAAAAGATAAATAAAGATTTTTTTTTAATCCTCTGATTTTATCGAGATAAGATTTTGTAAGACATAGAGCCAGAAAAATACCATTCTAGTCAATAATGGAAAGAGATTGAAGCGCGTTTTAAATGTAACCTGTCATCGATCGATTACAAAGATGCTTCGGGATGATGGAAATTCAACGGGAACTCATTCTAGAATCTGAAGGTTCTTTCATTACGTTCTGCATCGAAGATCAACTTTATAACGAATTGTGTTTCCACAGAATGTTAACTCGCCAAGAAGATGAGACGACGATCCATTACATTTCATCAATCATTTGGAAGTCGATTTCAAAGGTTTCCTTTGATTAGCCGGCGGAATTTTGTTCTTTTGTGAGAATCCTTGAAGCAGGACTTTCTTCAACTGGAAACATAGCAATGTTTAGAAAGCGAGAGTTTCCTCCTGTGTAACTAGATTTCTGTTGTACTTGTACTGGAAGCAGAAAGAATTTTCGAATGTTAAATTTTAGAAAAGATTCATTACATTCCTATGAGAATATTATAAGAAAGAGTAGAAGATTTCGGAATTGATAGAGGTTTGTAAGACATTTTAAAATATTCTACTTTCCTGTATTTAATAATATTATTTATTTAGTAATATTTAACTAAATATATCTGACAATATTTAATTAAAATGCCTGATTATTAATTTTATCAAAGAATACATTTTCAATATTTATTACTTACAGCCCAAAAACATAATTATTCCAAAACCATAATGTTGTTGCTACTAATGGCACTTGCCCTTAACAAGCGCGCTTTCAGTAGCCAGCAATTTTGAGTCGAATGAGCGTCTCTTGTTTTTGAAGTTGCGTCAACAAGGATCAGAACAACGTCTTAGTTACACACCTATCACATTCGCTTGTACAACCTCATTTTACAGGGGAGCGCACTCATACACATCACAGATATTACGCCTAAATACAATCATGCCCTAATTGGGACTTAAACCTGCGACCTCAGATCACAAGGCAGACTCGTTATATCTGTGGCAGGCCATTGGTAAAAGCGAATAGTTGTTGTTATTGTTTATGTCACTTTTCAAGCCCGCCATTTGAGCGGATCAGCGATTTAAGCCAATTGTGCGTCTCTTGTTTTTCAATAGCGCCAACTAGGGCAAACAGTGCGACTTAGATAATCCATGCGTCACGTTCGTTTACTCAACCCCTTTTTAAAGGGGGGGATTCTCACATCTCACAAATAGAACACAGAAAAAGAACAACTCTGTTCGAACCGGGAACAGATCACGGGGAAGACACACTACCCCTAGGCCAGGACAAATGCTAAAGCCATACGTAAATCATTATAAAGAATTATGCAAGGTTTACACAAATACATCAAACTGCACAGCAATCATTAAAAAATCTTAGATAACATTTAAATATATATTGCTCTTATAATGCGATTAATAATGAAAAAAAATTTCGATGGGGAAATTGCCAATTTATTAAATTTAAGCTTCTGAGCCCAGAAGAACTTCACCAAGTACACGTCAATGAAGAATGATGGCCGGGATGGCCCGGTTGGTAGAGCGTTGGACTCGAACTCCTTAGGTTAAGGGTTCGAAGCTCACAGGTCAAAAGATTCCCCGAGTGTGTGGCGATTGATGCTCGTTAATTCTGTTCGTGGTCGCAATGTCTTCCATATCGAGAGTAATATCACTGGGGGTACTGGATCAGAGGTTATCGTTCTCTGTCCTTTGTCTAAATTACGATATGAGATGGATGAAGGAATTTGCTTGAATGTAGCCTGCCCCCTAAAAATGGTTGTGACGTGTGTGTAACTATGTCGTCCTCTTAGTCCTAGATGGCGCTACTTGTAAACAAGAGACGTATATCTCCGGCTTAAAATCTGCTGATGTATCAGCGGGGCTTGTCCCTGGCAAGTGGCATAAGTCACAAAAACATTGAAAAATAATCGATTTAAAGCCCTCAAGCTCATATTTTTTTATAAAACTTTGATATAAATCCTGCATTAAAAAACATGATTTAAAGCAAGCAATCAGTTAGTTAAATTATCAAATTAATTTTTTTGATTATTTTATTATTATTAAAATAATTTATTCAAATCATCTGACGCTCCCACTCTACGAGTGGTTATTTCTCAACAAATTTCGTTTTAATTCTGGTCTGTGTCGCTCGGATATCGTTAGTTGCCACTAGTCATTTCCTTCGAAATCAAGTCATGTTTCTCGAACTAAAATGCTGTTGACTTACAAGATCGGAAAACCGATACAAACGAGGAAGTTATGTCCGTTATGGAACAATGACCATTATGTTGCTAATACTACACAGAACAATGCATTAGTTCCCGGTGCACTGCGCTGTTGGTTTAAGCTATTAATGCGCTAATGTATTGAGTGTGCCCGAATACTTATGGCCATGTAATGAGCGTCACTAACACAATTACATCGAGATCGCTGTAAAAGGGAAGGTTAGGTTTATTGCACGTAAAAGATAATGGTGTGATTAATTTTAATAAATGGACACTCGGATTGAATTTCGGCTGTTTTCTCCAATTGTTAATGCGAATGACTTTCAAATGCGTGAACTTTTCTTTTATAGTTAAACGACGAGTGAGTTTTGATTCTCAGTGCTGATGAAATTGGACGATATTGCAGATATTAAGAAAATAGTTCTAAACAATTTTCAATAAATTATTATTGTCGTAGAGTTATTTTAGTTGCTACTGCAAAATAGGATAATACACGTTAGAGTTCATAAATTTATTTTAATCATTAAAAACGCTTCCATGGAAGTGGAGATGTCAGAAATAAATCTGCAATTTAAAGTGTTAATATCAAAAATTATGTTGTGTTAGAAAATAGATATTTATCAAGATATTATGAATTCAAAATTTGTAGTTAAAAAGTATTCAGATTAATTTTCTATTCAGTTTTCTGTTTGTTTTAATTTTTTATCTTTATTAATTGGCTATAACTAATTCCCTTTTTTTCCCAACTCATAAAACCTTCTCTTTATTTCTGATCTTAAAGATATTATATTTAATTATATCTTCTTTTCTAAAAGCCATTATATACCTAAATTTCAAAACTTATTTAGAAAATTACAGCTTTAAATCATTAAAAAGATTTAAAATTTCAATTTTCATCTTTATATATACAATTGACCAAATAACTTTTAAAAATTACAAAACACATTGGGTTTTTTCTCGATATTATCATAATGGTTTATGTGTGCTTAGTTTTCGTTTATTAATGGACTCTATACCCTCTAAGATGGGGGAGGGGGGGGGGACTGAAAAGAAAATATTGCCTCTCCGGTGGACACTGAAATGATGAGGGAGTTGGTCGATTTTTTCCGAGGACGAAATGTACTTCAGAACTAGTTACTCCATGACTTTTGATGACCCTTAAGATTAAAATATTTTTTCCAATGTGCTGTAGTGATTCAATTGTTTAGAAATATTAAAATGTATTTCGGCAGGTTAAAGCAGCTTTTTCAGGCTAAACAATAGGGTAAACTTGTAATTGAGGGCATTTGACGTTAATACAGTTTTTAAAATTATTAATTAATTGATTTTTTAATTGATTCATTAAAAACTAACTTTCTCAAAATATTAATTAATTGATTTTTTAGTTGATTAACTAAAAACTAACTTTCTCGTCAAATTTCTTCCTTTCCTCGTCTCCAAATAAGTAAGGAATTCAGTTGGTTTCTACCCTACAAAAATGAGATTAGGCTGAACATGTTCCCCGACGATTATTTTAAAAATTATGTTTATTTTCATAAGGTTGGATACATTTAAATCTAACAATAATTAATTAATCAATTTTTCCATTTTATTTTAAAATACTTTCAAATTAAAATAATACAGAATAAAGAGAATAATAAATTTCAAATATGTTTTTCGTTACCCCAACTGATGTAGAAAAATCACGCATTTTGCGTAGCCGTAATTCACTTTAAAAATTCCTTGCTCGTATATTTTTTGATAAACTATTAATAGTAATTGTAATTGTTAGGCCGGATAGCCAGGCTGGTGGGGCGTTGAATTCTTATCTTCGGCTGCGAGTTCGAACCTGCCAGCAGAAATCTCTTCGTATGTGGTGGACATTAAATATGACTTGGTCTCAGAATGCTCCATATATAGAGTAATATCACTGGTGATTCTGGGTCAGAGGTGATTATTCTCTGTTTCAGATATAAATTACCATCTGTAGATTAATTAATGAAATGCATAAATGAAGTCTTCCCTGTAAAAATGGTTTTTGACTTATGTGAGCTAGATGTCAGACTTCGACCCTCGGGTGCTCAATGGTCCATACCCTTAAATGCTACGGCACCCCTCCTTCCTTAGTAATGCAGAAAACAGAAACAACAGCAATTGTGATTATTTTATAAAAAGTAGCTAAAATAAAAAAAAATTCTTAATTTCATAAGCAGGAATTGATTTTATAAAAAATTGTTTTTTATATTTCTCGCTTTTAACAATGTTTTAATCGGAAAACGTTTTTCTTATGAAATTCTTTTTCCATTTCCGATTCATTTTCTTACGAAAATAATTTAGGATCAAAAGGAAAATTGAAAGCAGTCATATTATTTTTACAGTGTTAGGATTCATCACAATCTAAAAAGAGAGATAGTACTACATTCATACGTAAAACAAAATGCTTTTGAACTCTAATTATTAAAAGACCGGAAATAAAGCGGAAATAGATAACTTGCTTCTTTTTTAAATTTAAATGCACATTTCATAGGAAATTGGTATGACTGCGAAAGAATTATATTCGTGAATAAAACCTTTGAATGTTTTGTTGAATTTATCAATGTTTCATTTGATTTGATTTCAAATATGAAAATCTAAATCCCAGGAGTGAAAAAAGCGGATATTTTCTCAAATCCTTGCACATATTTTGTGTTAAATGGAAATGAGTAAAATGACCTTATTATTTTTTAATATTTAAAGAAAGAGAGAGGGAGAGATGGAGAAAAAAAGGAAGTTACAGGATTTCTTGAAAGAAGCTTCGTCTTCTGATTCCAATTTAATGCAAAAGTAGATTATTTTTTGAAGTCTGATAGATGAACACAGGTGTATTTTCTGAAATGGGCTAATAACATTCAAAAGAATTTTAAAAAAGAATTCTATTTCAATAAGGATTATAAGAACTTCCTTATCAGACACCATTTCTGCTTGATTTTCCTACATTACCCTTTAAACTCTGTTTCGATTATTTTTTTTTCTTTTGTGCTTTTTATAATTGCTATATCAAAATAATATACCCTTTTTTAGAAGTCATTAGTTATAAAAGGGCATTCAAAAGAAATTTGTATGTTTAAGATTTTACCAGCTTATTTTTGCGTCATGGGATTTCCTGATAATAAACTGAAACATGATTTAAAAAAACTCAAAAAATGCATCGGCATTTTCTGTTGGTTTGATGGTGAGTTCATGCATTATATTTAATAATAACTGGTCATGTTCGTAGATAATTGCAACCAAAAATAATGATTAAAAAGATACATACATGTATCGGTATTTATTGTTGGTTTGCAGGCAATTTTATACATTATTTTTTAATAAATCCTCTACACATGATTTACTTGAGAATTCCTCATTTTCGGAAATATCTGAATCTGAAAATAATGATAAAAATAGACCGAAATGTATTTCAGCATTTTTTTATTTGCCGTCAATTGTGTATATTTCTTATTAGAAATAATCTGTATACATGATGGCATTGAGAATTTTCCTTATTCGGTAATAATTGTAGCTGAAAATAATGAAAATATGAGTAGAAATTCCCTAGATAAATCGATGAAGACATTGGAAATTGAGTTCCATTTCAAAGCGTGTTTTGAAATTTTCATTCATAAAAATAAATAATGCATAAAAACAGAAATCATCCGATATGTTTTAATTTATAATATTTTAAATTCTTTTAAATTTATAGATAGAGCTCAACAGATTTATTGAGCATCGCTAGAACCAAACCAGATTAACAATTTAATTCAATTTACAATTCGGCGAAAGTTATGCAATGTATTACTATACATTAAAAATTTTCTTACATTTACAAAAACTAATAAAACATTTAAACAGCAAGCTCAATTTATCTCATAATTTTATTTTATTTCCTAGAAATTTTTGTCTAATTTTGAATTCGGCGCCAATATATATTACATCATTAACCACTAGACATATGAATTTATTTAACTTCCTAATTATATGACACATCGAATATTAAACATTTTTTTTATTCCTATAATAATGTAACGAGTTTTAAGATAATGAAAAGTTTCTAAATGATTCTGGCATTTTAAATCACTGAATACTTTCACTCAATTACAGCTTTAAAATTAACTATTTAATGATTCGATGCGCGTGTCAGAGACGTCATTGGAACTGATTTTCACTTGATGTTGGTTACTAAAACAATAACACCAACAGCCTGTTACATGATATTGCTATCTGTTTATATTGCAAGAGTTTTATAGTTACGTAAACTTAACATCTAACAAATGTTCCTCTAGAATAACTAAACTTTAAATCTATGAATTCATTTTTAAATTAGAATTTATTTAACTTTCTTCCAGTAAAAAAAATTCAGAATTTATGATACCCAGTACTTTATTAATCGATATATATTATTAGTCGAGACTCAACAGTTATTTGAAAAATTGCAATAATAATTAAATTAAAATAAATGTTTTTATCTGTAAATAAAAATTAAAGCATTTTTTAATAATTAAATAATTAAATATGTTTATCATTTATCTTTTTTTCTACTATGATTTCTTCTGATTATGTAAAGCAGAAGGATAAAATGATCATATTCCAAAAATCTTGAAGACCTTTTTTTACAGGTAAAAAAGGTTTAAGTAGTTCTACAGTGTCATTTATACTGTTACTTGTTGCAATGAAACTTTGAAACTTCCGATGTTATTTAAAAATCAATGGAGCCTACTGTTTTTCATAGATAAACAAATCTATTTGAAAAAAAACATTTAATGGATAATAAATAAATCAAACAAATCTTAAATTCATCCTTTGAAGAGAAATATAATGCATTAATCATGTTATGATAAATTAATGTTTCCATTGAAATGCCATCACAAAAACTTATCGCTAATTTTTCACTCCAATTTGTCCTGAATTGGGGAATTTAAATAATCCCATCTTCTCAAAACTTTCAAACCACTAGACATATTTGATAAGAGACTTGACATAACCCATATCTCATTTCTTGTTTATAGACAGAAAAGAAAGAACAAATCCTCCGATTCGGCATCAACTAGGACATTCTTAAACGTATTAAAAAATTTGTCATCTGCATAACTTTTCAATCTAATTCAATTTATGCTCGAATGCTTGATAAATCTTTGTCACAATACAAACTTTCTACTTTCCCCATTCTTTCGTTCTGCTTGTCCTAATTTAAAGCCATTCTAAGCATCCATGGATGTATCCATCAGGATTTATTTAATAAACATGTGTCATAGCTTCTCTTCTTCTCAAAATAAAAGTTTTGACAGAATTACGCTGTCTTTATGAGAAAGAGAGTTTACTTAGCTATCTTAAACAAGGAGAATTAAAAGAATTCTTTTGAAAAAAAAACAGTTTGAAGTAACTATTACACCATTCGTAAGCAGTTTTCTCGATTTCTCATTGGATACGGTTAGAGTCAACATCATTACATCCCAAAAGGGAAAGTTTGGATCAAAATGCACGTCACATAGCAGCAACCACTTTCCTACCTCTGTTTAGTTAAGCTCTTTGAGAAAGTAGGAGAAAACAAACAATTTTATTTTTTTTCTATTTTCTGTTGATCTGTTTGATTATAAGAGGAGTATTTGGATAAAAGTTTCTTAAGAAGTTTTTCTCGCTTCGATGAATAGAAAATGTGACTTCCATTATCAATAAACGAATGGATGAATTCTGTGCGGAGCTTCTTGAATTTTAATGTAATAACTTCGGATTTTCAGATATGATAATATTATGAGGACTTGTCATGCGTGATTTATAGCGAAAACTATTTAGAATAACTATTCCTAATCTAATACCACCCGATTTCGCTAGAATTATTTCCTAGTGAGGATAATGCCTTTAAAATATGTAGCCATAATATTTAGAATTTTACACTTTCAGAGAATTATTTTAATTATTTCTTTTTTTTTCTAAACTACATATACTTGATTCATATGTTGTAAGATTCTTAATTAGATACTTTCTTTTTTTAAATCAGTGCTGATTTATTTTAATTCAACTTTACTGAAAAAGAAGTTTTGATAAAATAATAAATATATAATTTATAAAGTTACAAAGAAGACGGAAGATTGTAACAATTTCAAAATGCATTAACCACATTCTCAATGAAAAATATAATGATGCGTAATGAAGTATGCTAACATAATTAGAGAAATTAGTAAAATTATTTATTTATAAATATTAATTGTCATAATTTAAAAAAAGAAAATTATCCTTATACCTCAGAATCAATTTAGAAAAATCAAATTTAACTTATTCAGCATTATACTAGGCGATTGTTTCTACAACATAATATATTTGTTGAAATCTCCTTCATAATTTTAAAAGATTTTTGATCTATTTAAATTTAAAGCAATATTTTATTTACTAGAATATTTAAAATTAATCGTCCCGTAATCTAATACAGTTCAATAAATTATATATGTTTATACATCAACTCGCTAACATGTATTCAAATTACTCAAAATTAAAAGATCTGTTTTTTCTTTAAGTATAAAATAATTAAATTCCGTTGACATTGTAATTATTATAGTGATAATAAAAGTGATTATTCATAATTTATATTTGCTCTAAAAATGAAAATATAAAGTTTGTAATATTTATTTGCCATTCTCAAAATGAAGTATTATAATAAGATAAAGTTTTTAGAATAACTAAACAACATGGCATACAAATTTAAACTGAATTATTTAGGTCGCATTAATTTTAAAGATGCCAAAATTTATTTTTATTGTGTTTTCCCCTATACCATAAAATATACAATAGAAAATGGATATGTTAAATTTGGGAATTTGATCAATAGTTAGCCAGCAAATAAGAAAAGCTTAAAATGGAGACATTTTCTTGCAATCATATTAATGTAAATTCTTTTATAATGTTATTCCATGAAGTATTCAATTTTTATAAATGTCTAGCAAAGCATTTTATAAAATTATATTGTCTTTATGATTGGTTTTTTTCTTTAGTTTATTGAAAAATATCAGCAGTAATATATATATTTTTTTTGAGAAAAAAGTTTCAAGAATAAGAGAAACCGAAAATATTCCAGTAAAGTTGATACTGAAAGAATCCTTTCTTTCTTTTTGAATTATCAATGAAAGAAATATATTTTTTCAAAAATTTAATGCATTTTTGGACAAGATACGATTTTATAAATTTCTAAAATAAGGAATTTCCTATAAATAGATAACATAGATGAAAGAATTTGTCTTTTTATAGGGAAAGTAAATTAATTATTTACAATAGGAGCGCAACTATTTTCTACGACATGTTTATGAAATTTAATAGCATAAAAAAATAGTAAAAAAATTTATAGTTGCATGAAAAATAAACACAGAAAAAGAATCTATCTTATTCTGCTATTATTGATCTTTCAAAATATTTTATTAAATTCTCAGGGGATTTTTAAAAATAGTTCAAAAGGCAGTATTTCTAAAGAGAATATTTTAAAATTAAAAGATCTGATTTTCCTTTAAGTATATCAATATTAAATTCCATTGGCATTGTAATTATTCAGGAGATTATTTGTTCAAATGACAGCGTTTGTAAAAAAATATAAAAACATGATTTTTTAAAATTCCTATAGATAGAAAATTTATCATTATTCTCTAAATGTAGCATGAATTGTGCTGAAGTTATAATTTTTATCACTTTTAGAATGAAAGAAATTTATTTATGACATATAAATTTACCTCAAATATTTGCTTACATAAAAAAATTTGATCATGCATCAGAAATTTGTAGATTTTAAAGAATTAAATAAAATGTGCATTAATTCCAAAATTTATAATAATTAAATAGCAGAAAAAATATCATAGTATAAATATTGGCAGACACATATTTTTTACTCTACTTCGAAATCTATTAAAGGCATGGAAAAGAAAATAAACATTATTTTCCTTTTTATATTATTCTGGAATTTCATCCATTTATTCACATTATGTAAGTTAAAATTATTTTCGGAATGTGAAATAGATTTTCACTATCTAAAATTTCTGAAGAAGGAAATAAGGTATTTTCTATAAATTAAAAAACAGATTTTAAAAATTTAAAAATTTGGGATAAGAATCTACAGGAATTATTATTTGGAAATGATGTCCAGGTTTCTACTTGTGATTTTGTTATACTGACGTTTAAGATATTTTAGTATCAATATAGTGATTAAACTTTATACTTTTATTAGAATCCTAGCAAAATATGAAAACGAATTAAAATGATTCCATTAAGTTTACTGATAATCAAATACATTTTTTTAATTATGATTTTTTTAGTTAAAAGTAATTTTATTTACAGTTTCACAGTGAGTCATTGAGAATATTTAATATTCTTACTCTTAAATCGTTTAATTATGTTTGTAAAGTTTTTAATTGCATTTTTAATAGAATTTTTGTCTTTAAATAACAAAAATCGCTTTAAATCATGAGAAAATTGAAATATTTAGAGCATTAAGTATTTAGTTGAGAAGATTGGGTATTTAGAACATGCATTTGAATAAGGACATTAACACTTTAAAATGCCATTTTTTTAGCTTAGGTATATTAAAATATTTTTAAATATTTTTTTAGAATTTATATTGTTTATTTTGAATGAATAAATTAGTATTGAATAAATTTAGTTTAATTAATTAATTAATTTTGAGAATAAATTTATCACTTAGCAATTTCAAACACATCTTTTTGTGTGAGATAAAGAATTAAAAGACGTTTTTTTTTTAATTGAAAATTTTGTCAAAACTTATACCAGTCTAATTAACTTCATAAAAACACTAATAATTTTTATGGTAAACATACTTAACTCAGCTCCAGGAATGGTTAAAAACAAAATATAAGTAAACAGATATTTTAAAATAAATATCAGCATTTAAACTCTTTTTTTCTCTAAATTCAAAAATAGGCTTTTTCTTAAATATTCACAAAATACTGAAATGCAGGTTAAAATTAAAATATTTATCGGTTTCCTTTATATTTCCCTTTATATTAGGAATTCATTATAATAAAAAGTACAAAGGATTAATTTCAAAGTCAATTTCCTTAATTATGCTTTACAACAAATAGAACTTAGCTAAGAAGAACAAAGTTTAGAATTAAACTTTTCAGACAATTTCAAACGGATTTTTCTACTATGTTTCCGTTTAAGTCTACACAGTAGTCTGAAGTTGGTTTACTCAAATGCAAATAGACTTTTCGCACGCATATTTCTGAGTGTAGATTTGAGTACTAGAGTAGAGCACGCAACTAGAAGACAACAAACACTGAAATGTTTATATTGCAAGGTTTCTGTGGCTACCAAATATTACCAATGTAAATACATACTTTTCTGTAATTTATTTTAATGTTGTTCTTGATAATATGCATTTGCTAGTTAAAGTAAGGTCCTTTTAAATTATAGTTTTTTTTTTCTATTTAACATAAAAATATCATTCTCAAAAATACTTAAAATTTATTTTCATATTTTATTTATTTATTTTTACATTCTGCAATTAAATATATTTTGCATTCATAAGAAGATATATTTGTTGTTAATCACTGTGTGACAATTAAATCAATTGTATTTCATAGATAGACAACAATTATTTTTATATGAAATGAACACTCATCAACCAACATCGTGTGATACTAGTTGTTCTTTTTAATGGCAAAACGGGAAAAAATACAGGGTGTTCAAAAAGTTCCCGTATTGATGATTTGTGAATTTATTTCACAAAAACAACAGGTTTAAAAAGAATTATTTTTATGCCAATGATAAAAAGCACTTTTAACCTAACTAAGGAAAAAATACTGATCTTACATTTATAAAAATGTTCAAAATGTCCACCCCTTTATTGGAGACAAAGCTGAACTTGTTTGCACATGTTTTTTCGAAACGCGTTTTAACAAGCTAGGAGGGATTTCTTGTATCCTTTGGGTAATTGCGATTTTCAATTCATCTATTGTTTGAGGGTCACCTTCATAATTTTTTTCCTTTAAATAGCCCCCAAAGAAAAAAGTCCGGGATGGTCAGATCAGGGGATCGAGGTGGCCAAAGATTTTTTGAGATAAGTCGATCGCCGAAAAAGCTTCAAGCCTCCTCTTAAAAAGTGAGTGAAAAAATATTTTAAAAACTGTTAAAATTCAGAAAAAAATGGTTTCATGGTATCATTACTCGTATGGCTAAATTTATTATACTTGAAAAAAATCATGGACAATGATTTTTTAAATTTGGAGTTCGGGAACTCTTTGGACACCCGGTATTTTAAATAACTTATTTATAATAACTTAATAACTTTTTTTGAAAAATAGTCTTAAAATTATGTTTATTATTTATTTTCGCAATGTAGCTTTAAAACTTTTTGCTAGCTATAATTTAGAAGTAATTATTAGTAATACGGTCAAATCTTGAATTTAAATGTGAAATTAATACTCATTTTCATGTCTTATGAACGAATTTTATAGTAAAAAAATTCCATATTATAAATTTATCATACTTAGTTACTATAATTCTAAATTTCGGAATGTTTTCTAATAAAATAGTGTGAAAAGCAAATAAGTATTTATAAAAGTAAAAAATAGAAATCATGTATTTTCAAAAAAAAAAAATGTCTTCTCAGGTATGAAATGTCATACAAGTTTGTTTCAACTACATTCTTTCAACATCCCTACTTTGAACTAAATAAAAGAAAAAAAATGGCTATATCTAAAAAATGACCAGGAGATTCTAGCTTAGAAACCCAACTTCCCGAAGAATCAACCTGTATATATATGCATGTTGTAATACGGTTTTGGCGGTAAACAGCTGATCGAGCGTCATCATAACCTTCTGAAAGTCCTAGTTTGTAAATTATTCTTTTTGTGTTATATCATAATATCTATCAATATCAAATAAAAATTCTCACTTTAAAAAGGGTAAATCATCTTAACAATTATAATCACAAAGATTACAATCAAGCCTTATTTCGAAGTTTTAAAGCAAAAGTGAGAAAAAAAAGAGGTAGCAAACAAAAAACTAAAAGCATTTTTATTCTTAAAAAAAAACTTACTTATTACTACAATGAAAGAAAAATATATACTATTGCTTTTCTTTATCCACAATTTCTTCTGAACAAAAGAACAGACAATATTGGCTTCGGTTGCTTTCATTCAGTTAATGGACTGCACAATTAAGTAAAGGCTTCAATTTGTCACCAAATCCCAAGGCAGTGGCTCTAGATCAAGCAATGTCACCTGGGACATGCTGATGTTTCGGAATTCTATTTGTTTAGTCCTCAGTGGTTAATTTAGGGCTCATTTACTTCATTCACTCAGAAGACATAAAAATGTCCCCTAGAGTCGAGGAATGTGTGAAGGAATGGCTTGAAGTCTGAACTTTGATCCATGGTAGAATAAAGTTCATTTCTTTGTTTAGTTTGTAACATTATTTTTACATATTCAAGCTTCTTATTTATTTAAATTACGAAATTTTTGTTTGTATTTTGATGTTTAATAGAAGAGTAATTAGCATGCGATGTTGGTGTGGTTATATATATTTTTACTATTATTAAATTCCTACTAATAACTCCTACTCTACTTATCTGGTTCAAATATTCAATCGTCAATTACATACTTTTTAATTCATCTAATCAAGTTCAAGTATTTTTTTTTAAAAAAAACTTGTAGCGGAGGACATTTGAAGTTAATTATAATATTTTTTTTCTTTATTTTTATTAATTCTTTATTTTTATTAATTAATTAAAAACTAACTTTCTCGTCAAAATTCTTCATTTCCTCACCGCTAAATAAGTAACGAATTCAGTTTGTTTTGCCGCATACTAATGAGGTTAGGCTTAACACTCTTTCAGCAAATAATTTTAAAGGATTATGTTTATTTTCATAATGTTGGATGCATTTAAAATTTAAAATTGTTAATTAATTGATTTTTCAGATTCATTTTGAAGTACTTTCGGATTTAAAAAAATACAGAATAACGAAAATTATAAATGTTTTATCTGTATTGCATTACCCCAAGTGATGTAGAAGAATCACTCATTTTTCGTAGCCAGAATTGGCTTTGAATCCTCAAATGGCGTTGAAAATTCAATGCTAGTATAACTTTTTGAATAAATTTATATTAATTGTAATTGTTTGGCCGGAATAATTTGGTTGGTATGGCGTTGGATTCGCATCTTGCAAGTTTGAACACCTTATGAAGAAAGGATATTGAGAAATTGCAAGGAAATTCACTTTCTATTTTGCCTCTTAATATTTTGATTCTGACTTATTTATGTACATATTTATATTAATTGTAATTACTTGATAAAAATTAACTAAAATAGAAAAAAAAATATTAACCTATGCAGGATAGATTAAAAAAAAAATGTTTTTTATATTACTTGTTAAAGGATATTTGTTTATGTATGTTCATGGATTTAAAAATGGTCCAATTTGTTTTAAATATACTCTAAGAGCATGGTCACATTTTATATTATACCTTAGATTGAAATTACCATTGTCTATTGAAGTAATTGTGGTGCTTTTATTTTACTTGTATTATCCTATTCGTAACTCAAAAAAGAAGAAAGAAAACAATCTAATCCACTTAAAAATTTATTTCGGCAGTATGGGAAAATATTAATATTGTTAATTGTAACACTGTTTTTGAAGCATATGTGTTAAAAAATGTTTCTAATTGCTTATTTTACAAAAAGAATAATTCTATATGAAAAATAATCTTAGAATTAAGAATTATGATTTTTCGAACAAAAAAACTATTTATTTTTGATTTACTAGCTGAAAACAAGTGAATAAAAAAAACAGTAATTAAGTCAGTAACAGTAAAACAGTTAAAACAGTAATTAAACAGTCAAATAAGTAAGTTTTCGATGTTAAGTTCGATTCTTTTACAGTAAATATTATTTATTTAAGATAAAACTGTATGTGCACTGACAGAACAAATTATAATTATTTGAAAATGCATGAAAACCTCAATACGAACACTAATTAGCATTAAATGTAATGTGCGAATATAATCAAATAAAAAACTATATCAATATTTACTTGAATTAACACAAAGATTTTACTTGCTAATTCAAATAATTTATTTCAAATGAACAACATCACTTCTAAGTTAATAATGTTTCAACTTCATATATTCTTTGTTAAAACTTCTACAGCATAAATCTCATAGTTAAAAAAGAATATAACAAATAATACAAATATCATGAATTGTATTTATTAGTTATCTTGATTAAACCGACTTCTTTTTGCATTATAATACCGATTTATTTTCTTTCACCATACGTCAAATGCTTCTTTGCAATTCAATTCTTACTAATTTCATTAATGATTATTTCCTTGAACTCATTAATTATTGCTTTATGCAAAAAAATTGATTCAAACAAATTTATTAAGACTACATTTTCATAACAAATGAGTTGTAAAATGGATAAAGCATAAAAAAGTTTTTCAGTATGGGAATTAATTTCCCTAGATTCATTTAATTGTTTATCTTGGATTTTGTTTGTCAATTTTTTTTCCTACTCCATTGATACGAATCATTTGAACAATAATCAAGCAGCAACGGTGCTATCGCTTAATTGCATTTGTGTTGATATCGTTCTTGCAGAGGAATCTCAGACTCCCAATTCCCGGACGCGATCGTGATAAGAATAATTTGCTTTCGTTCACAGACGCTTTTACTCTTATCACGCAACAATAAAAGCATTAATATTAAATAGCATGCATGTCTTTCTTTAATATTTTGTAGAAACAAAACTTGCTGGGACTTTTCTCCATGAAAATCCATATTTGCATAAGAATTTATTAATAAAAAATAAGGAATACTCAAGGGTGAAAAATGTTTTTTTTAAGACCATATTAATTTTTTTATAACCTGAATAGGAAGTTAAGACTTAGATTTGAGGATAATTAAAATTCACAGTTTATAGAAAACTGATTCATTTCGAAATAGATCATTTCAACTGTTGCTGAAATCCTATTTGATAAAAATATAAACAATAAAGGTAATGAAACAGACTCTGTCAATGATGAGAGGTCTGAAAAAACCATTCAAGAAAACTACGGTGAACGCTTGAGATTCCTTATTGAGGCATATCAGCCAGCTTTCGCTATGTGTGTTTATTTGAATTTATATGATTGTTGTTGTTACTTATGGTCCTTGTCTGCTGATACAGTGGCAGATTTAAGCCGAAAGGAGCGTCTCTTGTTTTTTAAGTAGGGCCAAGAGTACGACTTAGCTACACATTCACCACATTCGCTTGCACAGTCCCTTTCTACAGGGGGGGGGGTATTCGCACATCTCACAGATATCACACAGAAGAACAACCATGCCCTAACCGGGAATCGAGTCAGGGACTTCCAGAACACGAGGAAGACGCGCTTCCTCAGCACCAGAAAGCCGGAAAAACATTAAAATCTTAATCAATACCCTCGGCGGAATTCAATCCCGCAATCCCCAGTTTAGGAGATCGATACCTTATTCATTAGGCCACGAGGGCTGAATTTATATGGTGCTTACATTAAGTATTAGTAAGCTCACGCAATTGTGTTGGGGGGGTATACTATGTTTTATGAGAATTCTAAAGGATGTCTGATCATATATATTGTTATTGCATCATTTATGTTGTCATTGCAGTGTTTGGAGATTAGAGGATTTCTTTTTAAAGAGAAAACTTGAGAGCTTGAAGTGGTGTGATATTAAGATAACTAAATGCACTTTAGAATGAAATTTATATCTGAATTTCAACAATTTCAAAATATTTCCATGTCTTTCTTAACCTTCATTTTTTCATGCCCAGAGAATGCCATTAATTTTTAACCCTGCTGACCAGGTACTCTATGTACATCAAATTAATGTAACTTGAAATTAAATCAATCGCAGACCTTACAATCCAATAGGTCGGGGGTAGCCTGGTTAGTAAGACATTGGATTTACATCCCCTGGAATGTGAGTTTGAACCCACCGACCGAAGACTCTCCGTATGTTTGGTGGCTAGAGCAAGCTAAATCTTTCGTGGTCTAAAAGTTCTCCATGTCGAGAGTAATAAAACTGGGGATATTGGGTGAGAGGTGATCGTTGTCTGTTTCAAATCTACATTGCGATCTGTGGATGAGTGAATGGAATAGATTATCTAAGTCCGCAACGTAAAAAGATTTAGTGACGTGTTTGAGCTAGAAGTCAAACTTCTGCCCTCGGGTGCTCAATGTCCCATATCCTCAGAAGCTATTGCACCCCCCTTCCGTTTTAAAGTGAATGCAAGAATAACAACCTTATAATCCGATGTAAAATGACAGGTACTCAATATAGGTAACAAATTTTCTATGAATACTTAGAGATAGTAAAAAGACAACACATTTCCAGAATAGAAAGTCTTATCTAATTACACACAGATTTACTCATTTACACACGTACACATACATAATAGGCAGCTAGCATTGTAACTTTTTTTAAATGGATTTTGAACAAAATTCTACTAAAACACGTTTTTAGAAAAAAAAAGTCTCATCTGATTACATACAAATACATTTACACACACATATATATAATACGCAACTAAGAATGTTACTTCTTTTAAACGGATTTTTAACAAAATTTTGCGGAAATCTTCAATTTTGGTGGAAGGAAATATGTTTAAACAGTTGAAAGACAAACAAAGGCTTCTCTAATAATACCTTTTGAAAATATATAGACATTTTGCAGACATGGAGAGAGCTAATTACTTTTGCTTTGTTTCAATATTAATAAATCGCAACTAAATTGACGGTTTTTAATTTTCATTGATTCGCCAACAGCTTATTATTAGCATGAGTATTTTGGATGTGTTAATAATCTTTGCGCTGCATAACGTTTTTATTTTCAAATTCCAACTATTTCTGAGGCAAATGGGCATTTTTGGCTGACTGTTTTATATTTACTGATACGTAACTGTTATATATATATATATATATATATATATATATATATATATATATATATATATATATATATAATATAATCATGTATAAACATTAAAAAGTTAAAATATTGTAAATGTCAGAAAAACTCTATATATTTAAAAAATTTCAAGACCTCCCTGAAATCTCAAAAATTTTGAAACTGTGCCTTTACATATGATAACTAAATACTATTTTGAGATAAACGGATGAAATCCATTAGGTTGTATCCACATAAAATATGTATTTATTTCACATCTCTCACAAAAGACAATCAGATGATAATCTATTAAGTAGATATAATATGGAGAACCCCATTACGAAACATGAACGTTATATGCATAAAATAATGTTCGGAGATTTCAAATTGAGGTTCAGATTCATATCAGATTTTAAATTAAATCCATCCATGATTTAATTCTTTATCCGTTTGTAACTCCACACGCATATGTAAATAAAATCTGGCATGGTATCTTAAAACTAAAAGTTTTATCACATTTTGATTTCAATTGGTTTCAAAAATTTGGAGATTCTTTACATTAATGGATGATTTTGTCCATGTGCAGTTTTTATGCGAAAGGAAGAGGTTAACATATTTAGTAATAAGTATACTTGAAGCGGTGGAATCATAATACTTAATGATTTATATGCAAATGTCTTTTTTTAAATAAAATTATTCATATAACATTTTATTTAATGTCATTTAAATGGAAAAATGCATTCAATAACAGCATACTAAACAAAAAAAAAGTTAAATCGAGGAAATACGAATTTTAATATTTCGATATATGTAAAGATGTATGCATCATGTTAAAACGGAAAAAAATCACCAAATTATTTCTAACGCTTTTTATTCATTAATTGTCTCCAAACTATGCCTGTTTCTTGTATTCATCAATTGCAAACGAATTTGTGAATGCACCATCTAGTTCATTTAATTGATTGCCATTCATCCCGAATATTTATTTTTCCTTCATTTATTGATCAGTCTCATTTCAGCAATCGTCCTCTGATTGCAACTATTTTGCCTTCTAATAGCATTTTATGTTGTTATGTTGCCCTTTGGGAGATTACAGACTCCCATTACCGTACAGTAATCATGATGAGAATAATTTGTTTTCGTTTAGAGCACCATTCTTATCACGCGATAATAAATGCTGCAATTACATACCTTTCAGTGGAGCGCAAAATCAAACAAAAACAAAATGCTTCAGTGTGATTAGACACCAGCTAATAAATATAAGCTGTTGTGATTAACTATCGCTAACAAAATACAGAAAAAGGCATAAATGTTTTTGTGATTTTGTTGAAAGAAAATATAATTTTCTTTATTTATTTAAAGTATAGTCATTAGATTTTAATTACTCTAGTTTTAGTTCTGCTTTATGAACTAAAATTCCATATTGCTAAGAAATTCAGAATAGGATTATATAAGCTAAGTATTATAACCTAATATCAACAAAGGAAAATATTTATATATTCTATAAATCAGTAATAAAGTGTACAGAATGTGATGCGTTTTGAAATAAAGTACATTAAATTGGTCATATATTTAATGATTCGACACCTAGACTAAATTTAAGTAAAAAGAAAATCACGCATGTTAAGATAAATACATTGTTTGTATTTGTATTTCTGAAATAAAATAATAAATTTCGAAAAGAAAATTTAAAATGTGAATCAATATTTAAATTTTAAACTAGGTCTCAGAATTTTTAATTCATATTTATCTGATCTCAAAACGTCAAGGTACAGTAAGTCACAGTTGTTGCTTATTATACTTATTTTAATTTATTTCAAAATTTGAAATGTAAAAAAAAATCGACAATAAAATTGGTATTTTTTAAATGTTTCAGGATACTGAAAAACATCATTGCTGTAAATTGTGCTGTTAATTTTTATCATTGCTGTTAATTGTGTCAATTTTCTAAAACTAAGTGTGATTGATTTTTTATATAAATATATTACATTATTTTTATACTTTAAATAATAATTTTTTATATAAATTCTACCCAAGAGAAAGAAAAATAATATTTATTGTGATATTTCTGAGGATTTCATAAAGTAGCTAATAATTGGTTTTATATAAATTCTACCCAAGAGAAAATAAACTAATTTTTTTTGTGGAATTTCCGAGGATTTATAAAAGTAGCTAATAATTTGTTTTATATAAATTCTACCCAAGAGAAAATAAACTAATATTTATTGGAATTTCAGTAGATTAATTAAAGTAGCTTGATAATTACCTTAAAGAATTAATGCAGTAAAAAATCTGGAAAAACTAGTATTTTATATAATTAATTAGGGGGTTAAAGGCTTAAAATAAACTTTAAGCATGCATAAATCTTAAGCTTCTGGTCAATTTAGAAAATTAAATTTAATTAAAAAAATTCCTTTACTCATTTTTTTACTCTATAACATAAAATGTTATAAAAAAGGATATATTTTCAAATATTTTTATACATATCCCCTGATTTATACGCAGAAAAGTTCAATATTGATTTATTCATATCACAGAATAGGAAAATAAGGAAGAATGGAAAATTTTGAAATCAAAATGAAACTAAACAAAATGAAAGATAAGAAATATTTAAAACTAGCATATATTATTTTTGTAAGTTAAAGCTATACAGATTAAAGCATATAGTGGAAGGTATAACTGCATATTTCATCAAATTGGTTTGGGGTATTCTTTTTCCTTATTCATATCTGAATTAATGTTCTGAATTTTCAGATGCAGTCAGTAAGGAACAAAATGAAATGAATGTCAAAAACGGGAAGGAATGCTACATTATTTTCGAATGCTTCTAGATATAGAAAAAAAGAATATCATGTGAGTTCCACTATAAAAAAACATGAAATAAATTTAAATATAAGAAAATTTTCTAAAAATAATAATTTTTTGGTAAGATTTCCTTACATTCTTAAACCGTAACTAGATAAATAATAAAGTAAATGCTAAAAAAATATTTATTATGTTATACAATAAAAATTTACTATGTCGGTATATTTGGTTTTTGAATTATTTCTGTTCAATATAATGACGATTGTTAAAACCCTTTGTGTGATAATAAGGGGAGAATTTGATTATTAGAATAAGCCAGACAATTATATGTATAATTTAATTCTTGATTTAAAAAACGATTGAGTTTTTCAAAAGTTTATATTATTTTCAAAATATTTTAAAATATCTCTCCGAATTGCCCTTTTTCATTATCATACATTTTTTTATATATTTATTTGTCATTTTCATGAACCATGTAATATATTTTCTAAGTAGATAAAAGAGAAAGAAATATTTCTAAACAGGAATATATTTTCACCTTACACTACCACGATATAGGCTGATGAAGATTCATGCATCTTACATATTTCTCCAGAATGTTTTTAAATTAATCTTGTGATTGGCGTCGACAAGACTGAATGAAAGTACCTCAATAGAGAAATTTATCTAAACATAAAGTATATAAGTATAAATCTCTGTTCTTTCTTGAAATCCCAGTAACATCATTCATTTTTTTCAATTCCTACTATTAGCTCACTCTCTCTATATATATATCTTGTTTAAATTTCCAATCGTTAATAAAATACTGTTAATTCATCCTCTCAAGTTGATTTAAATTTTTTAAAACTCGTAGTAGATGACATTTGGTGGTAATACAGTTTTTTCACATATTAGTTGATTATTTTTTATTTATTAATTAAAAACTAATTTTCTTGTCTTGTAGTAGTTGTAATTGTTAGGTCCGAATAGCCTGGTTGGTAGTGATAGGGCGTTGGATTCGCATCCCTTGTGCTGCGAGTTCGAACCTGGTTCGAACAAATTCTCCATGTCAAGAGTTATACCACTGGGGGTAATGAGTCGAAGGTGATCGTTATTTGGGTGCTCAGGGTTCCATACGGTCAGTAGTTACTGCACTCCACCTGCCGTTGCAAAGCGGATCACGAGAACAACAATTGTAATTATTTAATAAAATGTAACTAAAATAATAAATTTCTTAAAATCCAAAGCAAAAATTGATTATTTTTTTATATTACTTGTTATATTATTTAGTTTACATAAAGTACTGGATAATTTTCCTCTGTATGGTTATGGAATGCATAAGACACTCATTTATTTTTAATAATACTTATTTCTTATATATTTGCTTGTTTTAATTCCCTTTGAATTATGATTACATATTATAAGCCAAATAAACAATTTGCAGAAACTTGTTTTTCATATTTTCCTCGAAGTATTTCAATTCATTTAACCAGAATCTTCAATCATGTGATCACAAGAATGTTAAGATGAGAAAATGTTGTATTTTTTTTTAATATTATGCTTGAAACCTGACATGAATAAGACATCTTGCATGCAATTTGTTTTTTTAAATAGTAGTTAACTACTTGAGGATCAGTTTTACTAAATTAGTTTGAATTTTCAACAGTTGTTAAATAGGAATAACATTTTGTAAGTTTGTACGAATTTTGTAATTTTTTATTTTATTTTCGAATTAGAATTTTACTTCATGATTTTGAAATATACTGTTGGCATTTTATGTATAATTAATTTGATGATACATCATATTCGTTTCATGAAGATTTCAGTTTCTCAAAATATATTTTATACAAATAAATATTTTTTAATGTTTTTTTTTCACATTCTTTTATTTCCTCTGACTTTCTTAATTTTATGTCCATGAGATAAATAAAAGGGGATTTTTTGCTTGAAATGGAAAAGAACATTTTTATTTGATGTCAAATTGGTGCTTTATTTAAATAAACATACTAACAAAGAAATCTTAATTCTTTGATACTATTACCATTCCAAGATGATTTGATTTTTGAATAACTTAATTGGATGCTGCATAATTTTTGAAAAAAAATATCAAACACATATCATTTTATAAAATTCTTCTATAATAATACAACAAATAGAATAATTATACGAATTTTTCACAAAAATTAATAATAAAATCTGATTATTTTAAATTAAATACTAATTAAGGCATATAACTAATGTTCAAAATATTTTACAAAAAAATATATTTATTTAAAATTTGATAATAAAGCAATCAATTTAAAAATAGTGCCTCATGTAGTTGCCTGAGAAGAAAAAATTCTTGAACATATTTTTGATTCATTTATAAATCCAAAACCTGATGTTTTTATTCTCTTTTCAAACAGTCTGATTAAATTACCGATAATTCAAACTCCGATTTTTCCATCGCCTTTACTTAAAACTTTTAACAATGTAGAAATTCTAAGAAAAAAGAAATTGAATGAATATATTTTTTTCTTTTTGAACTTTTATAGTTAGTTAGTTTTTGGAACATATCCAATTATAGGAATCAAATAATTTTAACCCAAGCATTTATCAAGCCAGATATGGATTTTAGTTTTTCTAATTAAGAACTTGGTAAGATTTCATGAACGTATTGAAGTAATTATTTGACATATTTCTTTCATTTGATATCGAAAAATAATTAAAATAATGATGTGAAAAGTAACATTTAAAGTATGCACGCTCGAATTTTACAGACTAAAAGTTATATTTCTGCAGATATCTTATCGCGGTTGTGTAATATTTATCGAAATTCCTGAAATCACAATATTATAAAGAAGGAATGTGAAACATTCAGGCAGCAGTGGGCATCTTTTTATCATAATTTATCAGTAATTTCTCTTTATACAATAAAGGGAATTCAGCATCGTTTTTAATAACTCACATATGAACTTGTTACTTCCATTACTAATCATAAATATATAATTTACTTTATACATTTAATCCCTCTATTTCAGGTTGAATGATACACTCGTTTTTTATAATACTGAAAATGACATTTTGTTAAATATATACAAATTGCGGTTACCATATTCAATGGTTTAAAAAAGGAATTTGTAACCGTTTGAGTACGACGAAGAGGTATTGCCCTATATTTTTTAATATTTAAAAGCTTTAAAACTTATAAGCACTTTTATTGTATAATAAGATGCAGTTTTAGTAATGATCTGTTCGAAATATACGAATAATGGAAATTTTTAGCGAGTTATTGTTGTAACTTTTTGCTCTTTACAAGCCCCCTCTCTGCTATCTCTCAGCTCTTTCATCCGAGTGAGCGTCTCTTTTTTTTTCAGTAACATCAACTTGAGTCAAGAATACGACTTACTTACTTCAGGCGTCACATTCGCTTGCACAACCCCTTATTACAGGGGATAGGGGCATTCATTCATCTCACGTATAGAACATGAAAGGAGATCAAACAAGCTTGAACCGAGACTTGAATCCAGGAGGTCTAGACCATGGTGAAAACACGCTATCCCCTATGACAGTACGCCAGCAAGAAAATTATAAACATAATATTTACTAGAATGTTATTAATAATTATTTTACTGGCAAAAGATTGCTTTGAAATATAAAGTAAAAGGTTTAGTGTACAATAAAAAATGAAATAAAATGAATAAATTGAAAAATACAATTAAAAAAAGAAATAATTCATTTCTTTAATTGTATAGAACGTAAAAAATGCATTTCTTGGGAATTAAAATTTTGCAGAACTGAATATATCTTACTTAGAAAATTCGGCATATTCCTTTTATGAATAGGTTTGTTCAATGCTAATAACTTAAAGGAAACTAATTAAATTGATCAGCGGAAAACTTTTTACCAAATACATCTTATTTTACAACAATAAAGTAAGAAAAAATGACTTAAAAATTTATTATTATTTTTAATCAAAAAGAATTTTCTATAAAAATGACTTAGAAATTCATGAAAATCTTGTTTGATGCTAAAAATAAATAAGCCAAAATCTTAATAATAATTTCTTTCCTTTATGTTTGTGAATTCAGTTTGAAAACCCTTATTGTATTGTTCGGATTTAATATTCATCTGCATTTATAGTAGGTGAGTCATTCATTTCTGTTAAAGAATGAGAATTCATCTAAGGATTAGTTATCGTTAAATTGATAATTTGATACCGGATTTCCTATCGACTGAGATTAACCCTTTGCACTCTGATAGTGTCTCTGACTCATCATTCAAGATTTTGCATCATTTTGATGTTTTATTTATTTATATTTTAAATTTAATTGTTATAAACTCCTACATAATTGTTAAGAGTTGTAGATTAATTTTTCAAAGAAAATCGACTTAAAAGAATTATGTATATTTATCTTCCTTAGTAATAAACAAATCTTTGCATTAGGTAAGTAATTTTGCATCTAATTATTTTTTAGAGTGCAATGGGTGAATCAATTTTCAGGCTAATTTAAATAACCGTTATGTAAGTACACAGGCAGCAAAAACTTTCACTTTCACAAAATTACATTATTTGATAGTTAATAATATTACGTAGAATGGTACATATTGCTTAGTATAAAATATTTTTTTCTTATATACATGACATATTTATTATACAATATTCTGTGCTTTACACTCATTTCATTTTATATTATACAGTTTTTTGTATTCTACATGCATTTTATTGTATATTATGTAATACTTTGTGCCTTACTTATATTACATGTATTATATAATATGCTTTTACATAAAGACATTTTATTATGTATTACACAATATTTTGTATCTTACATTACATTGCGTATTATACAATACTTTGCATTATACTTGGATGATAAAGTAAAATATTAATATTTTGCTTGTACCCTTCAACGAATATTTCTTACTTTATTAGCTGCCACAGGGAGTTATTTTGAGTCAGATAGACATCGCTGTTCATGCTGGATTGCCGTTCGAAATTTTTATCTGTAATCCACCTCTGCTGACTCTCATCGTTGCCACTCCACCAATAAAAAATCATGTTAAAGATGATTTCCCATTGGTTGATTCCAGTCTTCTGTATTTCCAAACAAACCACATTCCTTTCTTACATTGCAAGTTCTTCATTATTTCTTTTGGTGTAACTTCTGATGAAACGCAGACTTTCTTTTAGTTGAGGGTTCTAAAAAGAAATCATTTATCACCAGTAACAAAATAATTCAGAAATGGATCTCGCTGGTTTCTTTAAAGAAAATCGGTAAACATTTGAACACTTTCGGCTTTATTGTTGTTGCTGAGATTCAGAGGAGCCTATCCAGCTGATTTTCATACCTTTCCAAGCTTTTTGAACTACGAACGATAGCTGAATGATCCATATTGAAGATGAATGCCAGAATTCAAGTTGTCAAGTACCTAGTCATCGAAAACCGTTGGTCGTCCTCTTCATGACTTATTTTGTAAGCCAATGCCATTAGATTTGAAACAAGTATTCCATTTCATGCATCGAATTTCGCTAATTGTGCAATCGCTGAAAAGTTCTTTAAGATCACGAAATGGCTAAGCAACTTTCGATCCTCTAACATGAATAATTATCTATGATGTGAATAACATGAATAATTTGAGTATGCTTATCGACATGCTTTTGGATAATCTAAAAGTATTAGAAATTTTTCTTTCAAAAATTTATAAAATATTGAAAAAATTTATAAAAACGTCAAAACTTTTATTAGTGCGTCAAAGAAACGCTTCATAATAATGAACCAATTCAATATATTTTTTCAACCAAAGGCATATTTTATATTAATCCAGAAGCAAAGGCATTATTCTAATTTGTTAGTGAATAACCTCCATGTATTTTAAAGTTTCTTGTCGTTTATTTAGGATTAAAACGTATTTCGATTTTATTTTTTTCAATTTCAAATTATTAAAAGCTTTCATGATAATAAATATAATGTAAATTCATTAATGAGTTAGAATATCATAAGACTTTAAAAAAATAAGATGGTGATATTAATTTTGTTTATTTAATACACATTTAATTTTTATGAATAATGATGAAATAATACTGATGTAAATAAACATTGAATGGGCTGGCTAAATTTTTTTAATTAATTTGTATTTCTTCTCTGTAGTATAGATGATTAAAATCATAACAGTTATTATTAATATTAGCTGGTATGTATAATTAATGTTACAGATGGTTAAAATCATTTATTATAAATTTAATTAATATCAGCGAGGAATTCTAAATTTATTATCAGCTCTTCTAGAAGATAATAATGTTACAGAATTTCTTGATAATCCAAATTCATTTTTCATGTAATGACCTAACAGAAATGAATGAAATATTTTTTCATTAAAAAAACCTTACTATCTTGGGTATTAACTCAGCTTACTTACATTTTGTGTCACTTAGCAAAATATTCCATTCTCTTGCTGTAGAACATAATTAGATTTTTTCGTTCTTCAGCTCGACAGCTAAAACTGACGCATGAGACATTAAAACCCCTCGGAAACCCATCCCTGATAATTAAGGCTTAAAGACTGATATTGTGACGGATTTCAATTTTTTTTTCAAGTTTTCTATTTTGCGTGAAACTGTTACTAATGAGATAACTTTTGACTCGAAGCGAGCTTCTGAGAATAGTTCGATCGATTATAAGCTTTCTGAGATGAAGAAGAAAAAAATTAGCTATTATGCTAAATTTGTGTTTGAGTTGCCTAATTGGATTAGCGGTAACCACTATCATTTTCCAAGAAAACCGGCACATCCATATAAAATAGTATGTGATTTTCTTATTCTTCCAGATATTCTTTGAATTCTTTTAATAATCTTTAGAAGAATTTAAAATTAAGCTAAAAGGGTAATTAAGCTGTATAAAATTAAAAAGAGGATTATTTAAATAAATTATTGAGATATAACATTGACTAGCAGCTATTTAAATATCTTGTAATCTATTGTCTCTGAATATAATATGTCATTTTCTAAAACTTCTTAAATCACTGATAGTATGTTTCCTCCTTTTACCAAATTTATTGATCTGAAATTGAAATTTGCCTTTCAATAAATTATAGCTAAATTTTAGCAAAATTATTAAATGATTAGTTGTAGATTACGTTGCATTAGTTGCATATAAAGCAGACGATATTGCCTTTATTTTTTTCTTTCGAAGAACCTTGATTGAATATAAAATCAGATAGAAATATAATGTCTTTTTTAAAAATAAATTGAAACACTGACCTAGTAATGTTTTAAAATAATTATGTTGCTGTTATTATTAATGGCTCATACTATCGGCAAATTTCGCCGAGGCATCATTGAGTTTTAAGCCGAAAGGAAAGTCTCTTGTTTTGAATTAGCGCCGACTTGGACCAAGAATACGATTTAGGTACTTATTATCACAGTATCTTTTACAGGGAGGTACATTCATACACTTTACACATAAAACATAGAAGAACAACCATGCCCGATCCGGGACTCGAACCCTGGACTTTCTGGGAATACCTCTTTGGCAGGACGCCGGCCAAATAATCACATTTGTTTAATCTCATTCCGGCGCAAATTTTTTTCTTGTACAGTGTCTAACATTTTGTGAGGAAATAAAAGTAGTAACTGTGCAGTTTGCTATTTTTTGACAGACTATACACCATTGAATGTATGTTGTTCAATTTAGGATTGAATTTATATTTGCAGGCCTCCAAATACATAATC
Source organism: Argiope argentata (assembly GCA_026289955.1). Lineage (NCBI taxonomy): Eukaryota > Metazoa > Arthropoda > Arachnida > Araneae > Araneidae > Argiope > Argiope argentata. Next base: position 369,006 of record JAOUZG010004540.1, on the reverse strand, counting down.
CTCCCATTTTAATTGCTGTTATGAAGACAAATTCAGCGTTCAATAAATAACAAGATTTGTCATATTCTTTTGAAAATCTTAAACTTTATTTTTGAAAAAAATTACTATGTTTACAAGTTTGGAATACTTTTTAGACAATTTAAGAATTACTCAACGTTTAGTCTTAGAAACTGATAAATTATTAGAATTAGACCGACAACGACAGAAAATTTTATTTATAGCATAATAATTATTGTTGATCTTTTGTTACTTATGGCATTTGTCATAGACGTGGTTCACCGAGTCATCAGCAAGGTTTAAATCGAAAGTAGTGGCTCTTGTTTTGAAGTAGCTCAACTAGGGCCAAGAGTACGTCTTAGCAACATGCTCATCACAGTCGCTTGCACAACCCTTTTTACACATTCACACATCCTACATATAGAGCAGTCCGAACAGTTGTTGAACCGGGGCCCCCAGCTCTTGGGGAGGACGTGATACCCCTATGCCAGGACGCTGGCATAGTAATTATAAATCAATATCATTGACACATTAAATTAAGGGTTGCGGTGCATTGAAGATCATTAGAATCCTTTAAATAGAAGTAAGAGGACGTGTCTTTTTGGAAATAATTCTTCAATGATTTCATTTCACACAAAACATGAAAATGCAACACAAGACATAAGAGCGCACAACTTAACAGAAAAGCATCTCATCAATTTAGAATAACAATCGGGACTATAAAACTATGGGATACATACCTAAGTAAGTATTACCACCTATTATTCAAAATGGACGATAGAATAATGTAGTTTATACAAGGTAATTTTATTCGTTTAAAATTCAAAGAATTGGTCAAAACTAGTTGTTCAACTATTCTTACATTTACTTTAATAAGTGATAAATTCCTCTAGAATAGATTAATCGTGACATGATTATGACTTGTGTTTATCAACTATTTTATCCATAAAGCCCAATATTCGAAATTATACACATGTATTTCAATAATAAAAGTTATACATCAAATTTAAACATATAATCAAACACAGCTTTGAGCTTCTTTTCGAAACTTTAGTTGCAAAAGTAAAGCCAGCGGAAAAGTTACAGAAGTTTCTTTCTTTTCTCTTCTAATATAAAATCTATTTAAGGGGACCGGAGCAGTAATAAGTTTAAGGTGCATTAAAGAATGAAAATCTAGTTTATTTTTCGTGATGCTTTTATTTCCTTGGAGAGTTTGTGATTTGTAATAATTCTTTCTTTCAATATCCACCAGTTCACAGAAAATGGAGTAAGACGGATATAGTAATCGAAATCTAATGATGGTGTTAGAATCGTTTAAAAATATTTCTTTTTCAAAGCAAAACCATTTACTTTTTGATGTTTTCATTTCTTATGATACATATATCTATATTAAAGAAATGATCCTCTCAACTGACCACGGTGTTTATTGATAAATTCTGTCAATACGAATTTATTATCGTCCATATTTAAACTTTACATTTATCTTGTTATTCAGAAAAAGTATCTAAATTGTATTAATTTCTGTCTAAAGATCTTGGTATATATATAAAGGAAACTTTTCTTTTTACCAAGGCATATCTTCAAACTTTTAGGATTTCTTCGTTTGAAGAAAACTAGGCAAACGTGTATTGAAACAAAAAGGGGATAGTGCTAAATAAAAGGTTGTGTTATACCTATTAACCACTTGCGGTCCGATGTCGAGTGTGAATCAACATTCAAGACTGTGATTCATTTTGACGTTTTATTTATTTATTTTTCAAATTTAATTGTTAAAAAAGGCCTACATATTGACTAAGGGATGTAGATTAATTTTTCAAAGATTATATATATTTATGTTTTATAGCAATAAACGAATCTTTTTATTAGGGGAATAATTTTGCATCTAATTGATTTTCGGACTGAAAAGAGTTAAGCAATACATCTCAGAAAAAACTTGTATAATACATAGTGCTTCATATGTAAAAACAATTCCATCGAATGTGAAGTACATTTTCATTTGTTTGAACTGAAATCTTCTTTGGGAATTTAGAAGATACATTCATGCAGAACTGGAATTTGTTAGGAGTAAAAAATATTCAGGGTGCTGTTATATGATATACTAAAAGAAATATACTAGACTTGTCATTTTGATCTTGAGAATTTACCACCAGGTTGATTTGGAATCATGAGAAATTTTGTGGAAAATTTCTTCTCTCTTGTAAGAATCTCTAATGTTAAATAACTTGAATCATGGCGGCTTTGATCTCTGATTGGATGAAAGTGAGGTCCATATTAAAAGCAATAACTATCTAACATACACACATACACGCACACGCACACACACACACATACACGCACACGCACACACACACACACTTTTGATTAGAAAATTAAAAATAAGTAACTTAATTTTTATATATGAAAAACGAACTAATTAATCATCCATTTAGTTATGAACTATGGAGAATGTTATTACCAAATAAATACTATGAAGTAAATATACAATACCCCTTCTGAACTTGAAGTTAAACTATACAATGTTAACATTTTGGTCCAAATGACTGAATGATATGTTCTTCCGATTAAAGTAAAATTAGAAGCAAAGAATTACATTTTTCTGAAACCTTACAAATTTTATCAAACGGAATTGAAGAAATTCGGAGAATTTTAGATACGCTTGATCAAAGGCATAAATTAGCGCAAATGGGATCTTCTTGCTCTGTATAATCTTCAGCGTGAAAATTCTTCCTTAATGTATGTCAAAATGAAAATAAATCAGGAGATATTTCATTCCTTTCGTATGTCTCATCTTAATGTGTTCAATGCATTTGTCAGCAGAATTAGTGTTACTATCATTTTTGTCAGATACTGACTAAGTTCTAAGAGACAGAGCCATCATCATCATTTACAAAAATGGAGCACTTAGTACTGTAATGGGTGGTATTAGGGAGTTATTTGAGATGAGAAGTAAAAAAAAGGAACACTTACTTTTCCTTGCTGTACTGCGAAATTCGATTTCCCATTTTATTTTCCAAACTACCAAGAACAGAGATATAGATAAAGACAAAAGCCGTGGTAATGACTTAAGTTATAGAATTGGAAATAAGCGATATGTGCATTATTGAATCGAATAAAACTAAATTCATTTTTTTTTCGTTCCTCCATGGGTAACTTAACTGAATTTTTTCCCATGAAACGTTCAAACTTTTTTCAGTACGTCGCTCTACGATTAGCAAGCTCTAGATACTAGCTTTTTTTGTGTTGTTTATAGGTTTACATTTTACATTTCGGGATTATGCATGTATTTGAAAATTAAAAACATTTTACGAAATGACTGACTTTTACGAAATAAACATAATGCTTATAAATTTGTGCACTGAATAATTATATATCATTATTTTAATATTCTTTAGTAAAATAATTAATTCTTTGCACTCCGATGATACCTCTGACTCACCATTCAAGATCGTGCATCATTTTGACTTTTTAATTATTTATTTTTCAAATTCAATTGTTAAAAACGCTTATAATGACTAAGAGGTGTAGATTAATGTTTCAAAAAAATTCGATTTGAAATAATTATGTGTATTTAATTTTCGTAGCAATAAGCAAATCATTGTATTAGGTGAATAATTTAACATCTAAATATTTTTCGGTGCCCAAAGGATTAAATTAGATATTTAGATCAAAATGTAACTATGTGAATATTTTAACATTTGTATAGTGTTGCTAGTTATTGATTATAATATTATAAATTCATTAGTTCATTTCGAATAAAAATATATTATTATTATTATTATTTATGTAGTTTTTAAATACAATAAATAATAATAATAATGTTAAATGCTTACTATCTTTATTATTATACTGTATTTTACCATTATGACATCAGTAATTCAACAATATAAATCCCATTAACGAAAAAAAATTAAAATGCTTCAGACTAGAACCAGATGCAATGTTGCTTATATAAACTGAATATAGTTGAAAGACAAACACAATGGCACACATCACATACATGACAAATAGTTGATACATAGCAGTCTTAATCTGTGAAATTTCATTAAAAGTCAAGTAAGAAATTGAAATACTACTGTAGAACATTTCTCTCATTTATGTTTTGTATGTTTGAATTATTATTATAATTCTAATCGCATGCAGAATAATTCTAATAATTAATTGTAACACATTTTACACTATGTGATGCATAAAAATATTCTTTATGTATTTATTTCCTTCCTATCATTTGTGTAATCATCTTCTCCTCTTTTTGCAATTAAGAAACAATTATGTAAGTATTTCTAAAATATAATCGAATATAAATTCTAATAATAAAAAATACAATATATGATATCATTTGTATAAATAAATTGCTTTTCCTTTATATTAAAAAATTAACAATGGGACTGCACAGTATTCAATATATTTCCATTTCTTATTTATTATATATTTTCCATTTTCTTAAAATACTCCATAAATCATACGTAGAAATTGAGGCATTTTTATAGGAAATAACTTACTTAAAAGGCGTTTTCCATGACACAAACACAAAATTTTTAACATTTTTAATTAAATACACATTTTTTAAATCGTTTTTAATTAAATACCCATTTTTTAAATCGTTTTTAATTCAATACAAAAAGTTTAACATTTTTAATTCAATACAAAAGTTTAACATTTTTAATCCAATACAAAATTTTTAACATTTTAATTAAATACAAAATTTTTAACATTTTTTTATTAAATACAAAATTTTTAAAATTTTTTATTCAATACAAAATTTTAATTAAATACAAAATTTTTACATTATAATGTTATAATTGCTCTTATTTTACTAAATTTTTTCATCCTTCCACCAATTGTCTATTTTACAAGGTTGCAATGCAACATACTAATGAATAAATATAGTTTCAGCAAAATGGTTGTTTACTTTTACTGAAAACGTGATTACTTAAATAAGCATGAATGTCAATATAAATTTACAAATATTATTCGAATATTTTTTTCATAATATGTATATTTTTCTTTAATTCCAGATCAATATAAAAGCGATGAAGAAGATAAAGTTTCAAACTCGTTTGAAAATATTGTCTACTTGAATTTTAACTTGTGATTGCAAAATGTCTCAAATGGACGCAATCAACTTTGCATTCCTGACTGACTTTATGAACTTTACAAATAACTTTAATGCACTGAATGCATCTTGCAATGGAACCACCAATGGGTCATGCATGGACGTGTCCACTTCAACAGAAACTGAAGCAACGGAGAAAGTGTTCTGGGCACTATTGCTTATACCACTCCCTCTGGTGGCTGTCGTGGGTAACATCTTGGTTATTTTGAGCGTATACAAAGAGAAGAATTTGCAGACTGTAACGAACTATTTCATCGTGAGCCTAGCTTTTGCCGATCTTTTAGTAGCTGCAGTTGTTATGCCCTTTGCTGTCTACGTATTGGTGAGTAAAATATGTTTTCTACAAATATTAATAGAGTTATTGTATATATTTTTTAGTCCTAATGATATTTTTATTGATGATAAGTTAGTGAAGACTAGCTAAAAATGCATTTTATAAATGTTATTTTAATATAATTTTTTTCTATTTTTATACATGGTGTTATTGCAGGACCGGATAAACTCTGCACAATTAGATTCGTTGTTTGTAAGACATAACAATTCTCCAAAAAACTTTACTTATATGACCCATTGTTTACGACAAAAATACGAGAGAAAATATATGACGTCACATCCGATTTACTAAAAACAAAACCTTCAATTGGCTGCTTGGTTGGGCGTTGGGGTCCTATTACATGGCCACCATGATCAACAGATCTGACTCTTTTAGGTTTTCTCTTATAGAGTCAAATAAAGTAATTGGTTTATCGAAACTCCGTTACTTTATAAATAAGCTTTTCTCCATTCGCCTTCACAGTGCTTTTAATTTTGTGGTCATTACGATGCAAGAACGTATACAGTCAACCATGCTCGACACTCGCATGCATGCTTCCATATGCGCGGAGGACATTTATAATATTTTCATATTTAAAATTATGCAAATACTAATATTTACAAATCGAATACACTTTTTTTCTTAAAATGGATATGATGTCATACATTTTATCTCGCATTTTTCTCGAAAACGATGAGTTGCAGAGCTGTAGATCTTTGGTATTTTTTATGTATTCTAAACCACGAATCAGGCTGCGCAGAGTTTATCCGGTCTTACAGGGACACCCTGTATATGATTTTGAAGTATATATTCTACTTTCATATTATGTTAGGGCTTTAAATGTAGTTCTAACAAGTGTCAGTCAAAGATATAAAAACAAATTTCCAAACAATCTGATTAGTATATTACTTAAATGAAAATATACCTATTTTGAACAAAAAAACTCCCTCTTTTGCAAAGTTGAACTTTTTCTCTATTTAATATAAGTTGGTAAGAAAAATTGTGCGGGAAACTTATAATTTTTTGTTCTTTTTTTGGAATTCAATTGCACTAGTCTATACCGTATGCAATTTTTGAAAAAATAATTTTAGCATAAGAACATTTAAAAGATAATGATTTAAAAGGGCAAGAAAAATGTGTAATAATGACATTTTAAAATATATCAAAATCATGTATTGAAAACTTTTAACTGTATTCAAAATTTAAAATTTTGTTACAAAACTACATTTTCAAGAATTTAAATTTTCTTATATTTTATTAAAAGAAAAGGCATGGCTACAATATATATATATATATATATATATATATATACGTTGTATAGTCCCATTAAATCAAGCTTTCAAAAAATAATTTGAGGGTGGAACAAAAGATATAAAGAAATAAAAATATTAATTCAAAAAGTATAATTTACATCTTGTAAAATCATTAAAATAATTATTGAATCATGTATTGAAATCAACGATTTTCGACAATTTTTACATATCATAATCACATTTTTGGATTAGAATATTAGTACATAAATGGACGGAAAATATCGAAAAATATGACATTTTTCCTAACATAATAATCATCTATCTGATGCCTCAAACTCAGTTTGAAAACTTTAGAAACGCTTTACATCGATCTTTTGTCCTTCGTTTTTATTTGGTTGTGTTTATCTTGATTATTATTCGTTTAGATACAAGGAAGATCGTTAAAAAATTTGCTTAATGATCTTGCTATTTTTGTACTACTTGGATTCTTTTATTGTCGAATATCTTTTATTGCGTGACCAATTGGAAACTGCTGTAATTATTGATGAAGATTATTTTGAAGGAATATTTATTTCATACTCGAAAGAATATGTACCTAATTTCATTCTAAATGGTGGTGATTATGCAGTAAATATCACGGAATCCAGTCTTTAAGCATCCCTTTCTTTTAACAGCTATTCAGGAATAACTACAAAACATCCAATTTTTTTTCTGATTGTCATTTCTTTTTATTTATATTAAGCATTTAAATCGAATAGGTATATCTATAATCATAACTGAATAATGTTAAATAATTGAAATGCAACTTTTAATTTGTAGAAGCAAAATAACTAATCACAATTTTTCTTCAATATATTTGAAGCATGATGGTTCCCAATTCTACCGAAGAACCGTTGTATAAAGGGTCTGTTGCACGTTAAATCCGTCAGTCCAAACGTCTTCCTGATGATGTGGCGTGGAAAGGGGAGTGCCGGCGCAGATGCCATTTTCGTCATATGATCATGGCTCAAAATTACAATGTCTGTCCTAAATAAGCCCTAATGCTGCTTTGAGGGAATTTAATATAACTAAACCAAACCAAACGGCTATACATTCAGACTCTCTTAAAACTTAAGTATATGATGCCTATAATAGTAATAGAAAGAAAAATATCGGTACAATTTTAATTCCATTTTTATGAATTTTCTCATGGGATTGTATATTCTTAATTTAAAATTTAGTTGAAGAAAGAAAACACGTGATTAAGTACAAAAATAATGAATAGATAATTTATACTGTCATTAAAAGTACATAATTAAATGTGTATGTATCCAAAATTTTCTGAGAAAATTAAGTTGCTTAAAAATTATTGTTTTGAATTATAATTTTTCATTCAATGTAATTTTAAGTTCTTTAAAATTGCATTGCGATTTACCTTTCTGGGATAGCTGAAAAATGAAAATGGAGTGCTTTCGTCATTGTGGTTTTTAAGTACAAAAAGAGTATGGTAACGATAGCAGGATATGCCTCCTACGAGAGCGATTATACACGGTTATTGATGGTCCAAGGGCCATATCTTTGTTCCTACCAATATTGTCTTGATGTTCTGGTTATTCAAAATTTTCCAAAATTTTCGAGTTTAATGATATATCCTTTTATGGCAATGATTACAGTCTAATTGATTTATTTTTGTGAATTTAGTCAATCGACAAGTATGCAGCATAAATAAAGTCATTTTCTAGAGAAATGTATTGATTGATTATAATTATTAAAAATTTCAGATTATATATATATATATATATATATATATATATATATATATATATATATATGCTGGAGTTGCTGGAGTTTAATTTCTGTTTATTCCTTCTCGAAAGGCACACATTATTTACAGGCAGTGCGGACATTAACAGACAAGGAAGCAAAAACGCATAAAAAACAGCGAAATCATTTAATTTGGTCATATATACCATGATGTTGTTGTTGTTACTTATGGCACTTGCCCCCCCCCTCCACTGATACAGCAGCATATTTAAGCCGAAAGGTGCGTCTCTTGTTTTTGAAGTAGCGCCAACAAGGGCTAATTGTACGACTTAGCTACACACTCACCACATTTGCTTGCACAGGCCCTTTTTGTAGGGAGGCACAAACAAAGATCTCACAGATAGCACACAGAAGAACAATTACGCTTAAACTGGGACTCGAACCCGGGACGCCCAGAACTCGAGGATAACATGCTACCTCTGTGCCAAAAAGCCGGCATATATACCATGGTAATGATTTATATCATAAATCAGACACGCCTAGATTTATGACAGAAATTCTGTATCGTGTTGAACCTGCGTTGATTTTTCACAAGAGAAATGCAGGAATCTATTAAAGGAATCTATGGACATCAGTGATTTATTATCCATACATTGGCGCGTGGTGTCATTTTTCACTCATTATTTTTACAAAACTTTATTTGCTTTATTGAAAGGAAAACATAGAATGGGATCATAAAATAACATTTTAGAATGAAGTTACTAAGAGCTAAATTAAGACAAATCTTTGGATTTTTATTACAATTGAAATTAGATATTAAAATATCATTAATATAAATATAGTTTATCTGTATATACTAAAACTTTTTAAATACAATAAATTAATCTGATTTTAGATTCACTACGATCTGAATTTGCATGACATTTTCATTTTTTGATGATTAGAATAACAATATGAGCTTTTAAAGGAATAAATTTTTTGCATGATAACTATAAATGTTTTCAAAAATCATATTTATTCCTTTGTTCCTGTAACTTTTAAAAAAATAAAAGAACGCTGGATAGAAAAATAATATTTTAGAAAGAAGTAGAATTCTAAAATTTAATTATAAAAATAATTATAAAATAAAATTTTTGCACATATTTATTGAAATAAAATGGAATTGAGTAACGTAGAAAGCATCATCAATTTTTACTTAATTTTTTCTCCCTTTCTGAAACTGTATATTTCTTCTAATGATGGATATCCTCTCTTATCTGTGAAGTGACGTCAAAAGATTTATTCTTTTCTTTCATCTTAGTTAAAATATGATAGTTAAAATAATATTGCTATAAAATTTTTCTAATTATTGAAACTTTGATTCCATTTTAGTTAAAGAATGATTAGTGAAAAATGAAACAATGCAATTACAGTAACAATCCCCATTTTCCTTTTGATATCTATGTTTTTCCAAAATGAAGAAATACACTTTCTTTACATTCTTGTTTATTCAAATTATTTTAAATTAGAAGATTTTGAAGACGGTATTAATGACTGTGCATTATTTAAATTAAATATTTTAAGAATTGCTATTTAGATTTTCCCCAATAGATTATCTTTAAAAATTAAAATTTATTCAACCTTAAAATAATGTTACTTGTAAAGTCTATTAAATGCAGGAATTTTTAAAATATAGTAAAGTACAGCTACATCGAAGTTGCTATGAAGAACGTAACAGCTCGAATAAA
>JAOUZG010004540.1:317945-331448 GCA_026289955.1 Argiope argentata | reverse complement strand
AAAAAAAAAAAAAAAAAAAAAAAAAAAAAAAAAAAAAAAACTAATAAGATAAGGTATATATATATATATATACCTTATCTTATTAGATATTTAATTCTTTTGTTTGAATATTTTTGTGATTATTTTTCCTAAATTAATCATCTGATGACCTTGTTTGCCTATTTAAAAACTTGACACAATTCGTACAAGATAAAAAAATGGGCTACATGCTGCTACCTGCAACCCGATGTATGGTATGTCACTATCACATGACGGCTTTTTACCTCTTCATTGAATGTCCACAATTTAACAATAAAAACATCCGCTACTTCCACTCTGCCCCCATCAAATTAAAAGACCTATTTCTTGAAGCTCCTCATCTACAACTTTTATCTTTTTTTAAAAAAATGATGGGCTTTAATTTTTTGATTTGAGTCTTAAATAATTTTTAAATTGTGTTTTACTATGCTGTCATATTTATAGATTTTGCAGGTTGATAGGTCCAGGAAAATGGCTCAATTTTAAAACAATTTTTTTTAAATCTTTCAAAATTAGATTAAATTTCACCATATGTTTGACACAGTTTAATCAAATATAGCGCCAATTAAATCGATCAAACAAACCAAACCTAAATTTAAGAAATAGTCACTAATAAAGCCAAAACCAAAAATGGGGAAATATAACTTGAAATAGAAAACATTCCTTGAGAAAACTAACGATGACTGATTGAATGATAATAATTAATAATAATGAACTAATGGTGATGAAACATTATTTTTTTACCTTTACCAAAGATAACTTTTTTTTATTTTTTAAGTTATTGTTGTTGTTTCTAATGGAACTTTCCTGGACAATCTCACTGAGGTAGTCAGTGATTTAAGCCTAATCAGCGTCTCTTGTTTTGTAGTAGCTCCAACTAGGGCAAAGAGATTTTTGCTACCCACACATGACATTCACTTGCACAACCCCTTTTTATAGGGGTGGACATTGACACACCTCAAATATAGAACATAGTAGAACAACCATGTCCAAATCTGGACTCGAAACCGGGGCATCCAGATCACGGTGAAGGCGCTCTACCCCTATGCCAGGAAGCCGGCAAGCACTCCATAAAAAGAGCTTCCAATACAAAGCTAAAATATAAGCTTATATTTCTGCAAAATAACACTTCTATGTAAGGAGAAGATATTTTTTGAATAATATTATCAATAGAGTTCAAATAAAAATAAATGTTAATAATTAAATAACATATTTTTTGAATCTCAAATTCTAAATTAGAAATAAATATTTATATTTAAAAAAAACTCTCTTGAAAATGTCATTTTTTAACTTATTTAATATTATTTATCTGCATCATTTAAAAATCTTTCAGTTTTAACAACTAAATTGTTTTTAAATAGATCTTATATGTATCCATTTTAACTACAAAGCTTATATTTGGCCCGCTCAGATGTTGTTCTCGTTCTTTAAACGCTATAGAAAACCTATAGTTTAAAGTTATTTATGCTGTTTCCAAACAGGATTCAATATAACTTAACTGCAAACAAGATGTATGCTTGTATACTCATCACTTTCTCTTACATACTTATATTGTAAATGAAATACCACATCAAAATATTTTTAAATATTGAAAATCCCCTTGTAAAATTGCAATGAATCTCCAAATTTCTGACTTCTCTTAGTTCTACAAATAAATCTTTAATGTTATGACTTCCTGTTAACAAGCTAAATATAAACAGCAAGTGACATACAATTCTAAAACATAAAATGGTGAAACTTCGTATGTGATATTTTTACCAAACTGATGAATTTCTAATTGATTTTCGTCCAATTTCCTAGTCAGGAATTTTATCTGTTTGTCTAAACTAAATTAACAAGATAATTATAAAACATAAAAATAACATATTTTCAAACATATCTATTAAACAGTTTGCTGTCTTCCAATGCATTTATTATTATATATATAAATACAGAAACTCAAAATCTGAACTATATGAAAAGAGAAAATTGGCAACAGATTGCAAAACCATGGAGAAAACACAGATTGGAATTTTTGGGTTTTATTTCATCTTGAGAGTCGCGCAGTGCAGCGCAGCACAGCATTAGACGAATGTAAAAAGAAAAAAGAAGAACGAAATCGTTTTACCAGGTCTTATGCTATGATATTCTCATAAGACAGACACGTGTAGATTTCTGAAAGGAATTCTTACACTTGTTAACCTTATGTTGACCTTTACACAAGAGAAACGAAAGAATCCTTTGGAAGATTCTTTTTATATCAGCAATTTATTATCCATCCTCTGGGCACCTGGAATTATCAATAATGCATCTTTATATTCCTTTATTAAATAGAAAAAATGAAATGGATCTAAAATAATAGAATACTCTAGAAGGAAGTGATTATGGGCTAAACCAAGACAAACTTTGGACATTAATTAGAACTGACATTAGAGTTTAAAATTTCATTGCATATATTTGTGTGTGTGTGTGTGTGTGTGTGAAATTTTAAACATAGCAGGAAATTTAAATCTTAGACGATTATTATAGTGTGAGAAACTGATACTGTTTCCAAAATTTAAAGGCAAAAATTAATTTTATCCGCTTTTACCAATATTGCATCATTATTATATATGCTTCTTTAACAGCAGAAGCGTTTTTAAAAGATTGACGAAAAACTATGACATATTTAAATTAGTAAAATAATTAAGATAAATAATGACCTGAAAATATTAATGTTCTCACATGTTAACTTTATATTTGAAATTGAAGATTTCACTATATTTTTATTAAATTATTTTAAACATAATTTAATCGTTTTTAAATCATACTTGTTACAATCATTTTCATAAACTCCTAATTATTTACTTTTCATTTGCCAAGCAACACTCAAATGGTGCTTTTCAGCCCAACTGGTAATATATTTGAAAACGACCGTTTAAATTCCAAATATTTAAATCATTAAAATGTCTATTATTTAGTGAGTGAATATATACCTCGATTAAATAAGAGTCTATTTATCATCATACATCTCTCATAAATGGTAAATGAAACTTCTGAATTCAAACAAATGTATGTCGCTCGAGGAATATAAAAAGCGGGAAATGTTTCTAAAATGACCTGGATGTTAAAACATTATTCCCTAAAGAAACATCTAAAGTTTCTTCATAGGCGAAACTTTCATATTTTTGCAAAACGCTAGTGATAGTGGAAATCTCAAAGAGCCTATTATGGAACGTATCTTTCGCACTTATTCTCCTATTCCCTTCGAGACCATGTATATTTTCTTTTTCTTTCTTTTTTCAAGTGCCATTTTTTGAATTTTGACTTTCCTCTGTAACGCCCAATGGAAATAAAAGTTTTTTTTCATTTTTGCTTATCCAACTCTCTTGACCAAATTCAGGTAGAGAAAAATAAAGTTCAGAAAATAAGAAAAAAATATTCCTAAGAGAGTTACTAGCAATATACAGTTATATTTTGGAATAAGCCGTTTTAAATCCAAACTACAAATTTGTAATCGATTTCTGAAATGTGGTGTAAGAAATAATGAATTATTATAAATATCATACACAATAATTGACAGGAAAAATAAATGTAGGTATTAGAAAACAAAAATATTGAGAAAAATACCCAATATTTTTTATTTTAAAGAGAAATCTTAGATCGAGCACGAAATATTCTTTTAATGAAATTTAAAATTATATAATTTAATTTTGAAACATATATTTTGTTCATTCGAACTCAACGAAAAATCCGATCTTACAGGTAATATTTAAGATCAGGTAATAGTAAAATCCGATCTTAGAGGTAATACACAAAAATTGGATACAATTGAATGCATTTGGAAATAGCATAACTGTAGGTAACATGGTATCCATTTTTAAAGATATTAGATAACTTGTTACTTGAAATTATATATGGAAATTTAAAAGGATATTAAACTGAATGATCGAAGGAATATTGGGTGTGCAAAGAATAATTTAACAGTTGTGCATTATTTTATAATACTAAAACTTAACGGAGTTATGTAATTTTCCTTATTCACTTTCTTCGAAAAATAAAAGAAAAGAATATTATTTCATCTGTGTTAATAGTTTTTACTTTGACTATTAACTAAATGAATTCATATAAAAAATATTTTATATTTAGCATGTTTACTGTAGCGTAAAGTAAAAATAGAAAGCATGTTTTTTTTTTTTAATTTTTATGTTTACCTTCAGTTTTTTTTATTAGCTGATAGGCTGATCAATTACTTTATTCATATATTACTTTATCAATTACTTTATTCATATATTACTTTATCAATTACTTTATTCATATGTTAGAACTATTTTTACTTAATAAAATATTCTTAAGCTACACTAAATTTTTATCCCAATATGAAAATTTTTGCAACATTGACTGAAACAGAAACTATGTAATTTTTGTAATTCGAATGGATTTTCACAAATCCATTCGATGACGCAATTATAAATCTTATAGCCAATGGTAACAACAATGGCAACTCTTCGATTACACAATCTATATTCTTAGAGCCCAGTTATTTTTAAAACAAGTTTTAATACAGTCGTTAACGACAACAAATGGAACGACTGTATATTTTGTTATTAATTACTCTTCCTTCCCAAAATAAAATCGCCTGATGTGAAAATAAATTTAATATTTAATTAATTAATGTTATAAACGTTTATACTCGTGTTTCACAAAAAAATTTAATACAACGTCTCTCATAAAGTTAAGGTTGCAAATCGACTGACGCAATTTTACAATACTGATGAATATTTCGAAAAGGATTTGAGTTATGAATATAATTTTTCTGAATTCCGGCATTGTAACAACTCAGTTTAGCTCTCATGCAAAATTTTTATTTGTTAAAAATCCCCTTTATCACACTTTATGTTAAAAATTTCATATTATTAATTTTTTATTTATATAATTATTTCTAGATTTTATTCAATATTATGTTTTTAAGCGAGTAAAAAACTTTTTTGAGAAGTATGAAAAAAAAATCTGGGAAACTACCGAAAGTTCATTAAACTTATTCAATATCGGAAGTGTCATTTTCCAAAGCCATATAACTCTCAAAATTATCATTAAAAATTACATAAAATTTTATTGAGAGACAAGTTCTAGATGAAAATTCGAATCAGCGAAAAATATCGATTTTTGAAAGGGACAATTTTCGAAATAGTAATTAATTGTTTTTGATAATCAAATTGTTAATTTGTTTGTTTGGAGCAATCATTTCACATCGTCATTTCTCACGAAATTTGTCAGTCTTCACAAAATTTGTGAAACTGCAAAATTAAGTAAGTTAGAAATATGTTGTTCATCAGTAAACATTTAAATTATTTGAAAAATTAGCTTTTTAAGAAATGGATGCCTATTGCATTCATGCATACTTATAAAATGCACATAGTCCGTTAAGAAAATATACATATAAAATGCATATTGCTCGCGTTTGAACTGTATATGCAAAACATAATAAATTCAGCTTTCAGACTGTTAAAGGCAAGGTAATCGTATTATAAAATTGTAATGAAATTCCATAATTCAAGGAATATATGTTGCCGCTTCTCAGAAAAAAAACAGCTACAAACGCTGTCAGAAAGATACGTGGATGTAAAATATTATTCCCTAGCTAAACATTTAAAGTTTCTTCAGGGAAGAAACTTTCATATTTCTGCAAAATATTAGTGATAGTTGAATCTCCTCTACCTTTCCCCTCCCACCGAAAAAAAGCCTGTTATGGAATTCAAGTATCGAATTTTTCTTGTGTTCCTTTGTAACAATTTGTATTTTTTGGGAATATTTTTTAAGTTTCTTTATTGAAAAAGTGCTTTTCAAATTTTGACCCTTTCCACTATAACTCCCCTGTGAGGTAAAAGTGATTTCTAACCTGTTCTCTTGACCAACACTAGATTCAAAAAAGGAAAATAAAGCTGTATTCAAAAACTGAAAGAAAGGATGTCACAAAAAAAAGTCGAAAAATAACTCTGGTTTAGTACTTCAGCTATATTTTATTCATTTTTCATCATTTTAAAGAAAATATTTTATATTTTATGCATCCATATTTTTTTAATATTTTTATTCCTTTCTTTATTTTGCTTACGCCCGTTTTGTATTCAGAGACAAGAAATTTAAACAACAATGAATCATCATAAAATATATGAGAGAGAAAAGTGGATAAAAGAATACATATATTCCAGAGTACTTATTAATAGATATAAGCGACGTAAACGCTTGTATAAAACAGATTAAATTTTCCATTGTAATAAACTTTCCATTATGCAAACTTTGCATTGTAATAAAATGTCTATTGTATAAACTTTTTTTTCTAACTGCATGTAAGTTTTCTATTTATTTTCAAAACCCACAAGGCCATTTTTAAACAAATCTGCCATATTGCAATATTTATTTGCATAGCTTGGACTCAGTATATATAAATATATTCAAATGAAATACAATAGGTCATTTTATTATTTGTTTTCAGTGTTTTTATTTCACAAAATAATCCATTCCAGAAACAACATAATCCAGAATGCAACGGAAATGTAAAACAATATATCGACAAATTTCTGAAATCAAACCATCAATTTAAATTCTCTGTTGAAATAAGGATTAAAATTTGTTGCTTTAAATTGATTGTCATTGTTAGACTTTATAATTTCGATTTGATATAAGACGATTTAAAGACTTTCAAAAGAAGGAATCAAATAAAAGTTTCCATGAATACTAATCACGTCATTATTAAATATAATCATGCTGTACAGAATTACTTTTAAATAATATATGAAATAAAGTCTTTTTAAAATTATTAGTTTGAAAAACTATTATCGATTCTCTATTGTCGCATAAGAGATTTCACTACGCGGAATTAAAAATTATTAATCGAAGCTTACGAAAAGCAATTCGTTACTCTAAATCCTTAACCTTCGAAATTAGAAGCACTTCTGTTCTTTTTTGATAATATGTATTGACACTGATTTTTACGTCTCTCTACCATTCGTTTCTTTATTTATTCGAAGCAATTTTCATTTCCTGATGGCATACCCTCAAAACATGATATTTTAACGAGAGTGTCAAACCTTTCAACAATTCAATTATTGTTCCGATACTAAAATGAAATATCATATAAATTAATCATGGTTTGATATAAGTTAGACTGAATGAATAAATCCCGTAAGTTATTATTTGTTTGCCAGCCAGATACTTTTGTTCACAAAATAAAAAATCTTCTTTTTCGGAACATTCAAAAATTTCAGTAAATCAATCTTTCAGAGATTCTGTAAAACTAAATTGTTCTGCACAATTTTTTTCTTCTTGAAGCTTGTTAAGAAAAATGTGAAAAATATTTTATAACGAGAAAAGTAATTTTACGGAACACTGAATTCGTTTCAAATCTTGTGAAAGGGTAATTTAATCAGCGAACACTATTTCAGCATTCCAAACTTATTTCAAATCAGTAGCTTAATCTGAAATGAAGATTATATTTATACAATTTCGATTTATAATTAAAATAAATATTGAAGTAGTTATGTTTGTTTAATATACGAGTCACTTTTTTGATACATACTTTCTGAATAAATATAGTATCAGTATTGATATTAAAAAAAACTGTTCATTACAGACATATTTGAACATAAAAATTTGAGAAAAAAATGTTGCTGAATTTTATGAATTTATATCCTGAACATAAAACTTCCACTCAAATCTTAATCATAAATTATTTATTAAATTCATAATATTTTAGCATCATTCCTAAAAGAAAAAAAGTTATATAACTGTCGAATTCAAATACATTCCGAGATAAATAGCATATGAATTAAACCAAACATTATATCATTTATTGAGCAAATATTTATTATATTATCTATCCCTTTACAAAACTAACTATAAACTCAATTCCTAAAATAATTTATAATTCAAATATTTTTAAAACTTATAAGTTTATATTCAAATTTTTAAATGTTATGGAAATTATAAGAGATATTCGCTTCCTTTTTTCATACAAACAAATAAAAAAATCTTATATTTTGAAATATATTTATTTTTCATTAAAAATTGTTTATCTATAATATACTTATCATAAGGAATTATATTTTTCAGCAGTTTTGAAATTATAAATATCTGAATGCAATAATATGTATTCTGCCATTAATGAAATATTTCATGTATATTTCTATATACATTTTTTATAATTTTGAAACAAGATTTATTTAAATATTTTATAATTCGTAGTTAGTTTTAAATAAACATTTTAAAAGTGAACATGAATAAAACTTTCAATTTCTATCCTGATTTCCAATATTGTTTCTATCATTTTCCAAATATAAATTTATAATATCCAAAACATACCCAATACATATTTTTATTCTTTATCCGACCTTAACTCTTATGGACGTGTAATCTAAAGTATTGGCTAACAAGTAAAAAAAATCTAATATTACTGTGTGTGTGTGTGTTTTCAGAAAATATATTCTTAGTAGTTAATGAATTACTTTTAAAAAAATTATGTATTTCTTTAGAGTAAAATGTACCTACTCTGCATTTTAAAGAAATTGAAAATCAACTAGATAATCATAAACTTTATTCATCGTAAAATATTCTGTTTTGTTACTTACATGATTGATTTAAGGTATAATGTTTCTAAAAGATTTAACATTTTTATTAGATAAGGTGATTGATAAAATGAATAAAGTTAATTTTAAACCTTCGATAACACCTGTACTATTGCATCATTACAATTCTAAAGGCTTAGCAACAAAAAATTCGAATTAGAAATAATTCATTAAATAAAATTCGATTAAATTGTTGAAAACTATTCTAACATGTGTTTATGAATATGAGAAAATAAATGACATATATATAAAGACAATTTTTTTTCTTAGATTAACAGTAAGTAATCGAAAAACTAAGGTTTTCTTTAAAAAGAAATAACACAAATTTAAGGATAAAATTATCTAGCTTTGTGAATCATTATCGGAATAGAACACTCAAATCCAAGTGTCTATAACGTTCTCATTTAAATTTATTTCTTATTTTGGTTATCTAAAATTATATTCAAAATTAAAAACACTTCATCAGCCACAGTGAAAAAGTAACTTACAAGAGTAATGTACAACTTATAAAATTGTAATGTACAACTTATACGTTACGTTATTTACGTATTTTTAGCGTATAAAACTATAATCGCGTTTTGCTCTTTCCATTTGCATTTGTAAATATATGAATTGAGAAACCAAAGTGACTCTTTTAATAACACTATTTCCACTTAGATTTGTAATTCTATTTCTAAACATTTCAAACTAATTGTTACAAAAATTAATTATTCAGAACATATGTGTATATCCATGTATGGATGTGTCACTAAAAATTAAATGAATTTTTCTGAATAAAGAGAAGTTTCAATATTTATAAATAACAACATTTTAATTAAATTTCTTTATCCTTTGTTTATTTTATTCACATTTAAATGTAAAACAAATTAAAAATTAATGTGACTATATAGAATTTTATGGGATCAAAATAAAAATAAACGTGGTATTCAAATGAAAAATAATTTTTTTATTCTAAGTGAGATAATTAATTGTAAAATCTAAAGGCATTTTGTGAAGAAAAAAGGTCTTGTACTATGCAATTTTCAGAAAGAAAAAGTTACAAATTGGTTGTAAAAAATGATTGCAAATATTTCTTCAGCGTCAAACTGTAACTAACAATTTATATAGACAGTTCTTTCTAGTTACACAGAAAGAAATGTTGTTACAGAACAAAATTAAAGTGTTCTAGTTTATGATACAATTAATCTTTTATTTTTCCCCGAAACCAGCAGCTAACTTATTTCTTAAGTAATCAATAACTTCTTTTTCCAATATAAAAGACGGGCTTTTCTTTTATACAATTTCATTAACTTTGACTGCCTTATTTTATTCTCTGCCACTTTTCCCCTTTTTCAGAATGGGATTGCATTTTGTAACACGTGTTTGCCATCTAAAGAGCATCATCCGACGAAATTACATGCAATAATTTACGAAACTCTCGACGCAAATATGTCGTAAATTTCTTTGCAATCTTGAGAGCAACGGCAAGAATTTTGAAAAGCGGTTCATTTTTTGAAAAAGTATGTTAGAATGTTTGTCAGAAAATATGCTTGAAATATGTTTCCTCTGAGATCAGAAATTTTAAAGTTAATAAAAAAAATATTGACAGTTGTATAATTAAGAGAATTCAATTTATTTCATAAACGTTTCTGGGTTTCAAGTTTTAAACGTACAGAGCATGACGAAAATAATATAGGAGACAGAAAATAAGTTTGTTTTAAGTTTTCAAAATTTATCGATTAAAATTCCATATGCAATGGAAATTTTGAATGGTTAAATTATCTTAAGATGTATAAAAAAATACAGAATCCAGGAGCTTAAAATATTTCAATGATAAAAAGCGAGAGATTAATAAATTTATGAAATTTAAATATTTACTTACGGAGCTTCAAGAAATAACTCAGCTTTCGATATTTCCTTTTGATGCAAATACTTGGTGAATTTACTGATTTGATAATAAGATAAGTTATTATAATAATAATTAGTATAAAATAATATAATAAATTTTTCCCGTTGAAATTTACATTGAACGTCCAGGAACCAATAATGATGCTTGGGAATTATTTTATGATAATCTTGGCTAAAAAAAAATTTAATATTTAATATAAAAAATAATACAATATCATTTTTGACTATCGCTTTCATTTTTCTAATAACCGAATTTCATAATTTTTAGAATTTCACTTTTAGGGGATTTCTTCTTTAATTCCTGTCATAAATCTCTAATATTCTGTACAATTGTATGTGCTTTCCAAAGTATTGCATTTAATAAAAAAAGAAGCAAAAACCACCTACTTCTTTAAATTTTCAATCGTCAAGTTGACGCAAATCAGTGTTGCTTTTGCTATTGTCAAAACAAACGTTTCTTCTAAGTGAAACCTAAAAAAAACATTAAGCTGTATCCTATTGATGAGGTACGCAATTTAATTAAAGATATCTCATAAGATTGAAGTTTCAAAATTTCTATTGTAAAAAAAACATGTTTTTAATTCTTAAATGCATTGTGGAAAAGTTCGCAAAACAAATGGGATGTCTTGCGCGAAACTCAATATATTATAAAATGAAATTATGTTGAATAAATGAAACTATATTCCTCCAGTTATTCTTAGATTTTTATTAAAAATCCGAATTTTTCATGAATGTAATTAAAATCCTTATTGAATTTTAATATTTATGTTGGTGGCGCATATATTTAAATATTCTTTTTAGCCATTAAACTATTGGTAAAATATATTTTCTAAATCCCATTTAGTCAGTGAAATTGTTTCTTCTAAAAGATATTTTTGCCTTTTGATGACTAAATGGTATCTCCGACAATTAAGTAAAATCATCGATTTATTAAATAAAAATTAATAAATATTTACTATAAGTATACAACATCAGGAAATGTATTTAAACTTGTTGTTCAAAACGATTGTATCTAATTCATCTTATTATTAAGGCACAATTAAGTAGTTTAGATTTGGTTTTATGTCTTCAATTTAATGCATAAATGAATATGATAGAGTCTTGAACGTGAATAGTCTACTGGACAGTGTAAATGCTGAATTTTCTTTGATATTCCATTTAAAATATTATACATATGATGTTAAATAACACTCCATGAGCTTAATTTTAACACCTTCAAAATTTTAAACACCATAAGATTGAGATTTGGCCAATCCATAGAATAATAATAATAATAATAAACGTGATTGCATTTGATTAAGAATATTCCACAAATAGGACACTATAATCTAGTGGATGATATCATAGGTAAAGATGTTGGAAATAAGATAAGTAAATACGTTGAAAAGTTATTTTTTTTCACAACTATGACTTTTTATTTAATATTCATAATCTTTGACTAGTTTTCTTTATATAGTAGTTAGAATTTTGGTTTTAAATCAATTTTTAGAAAGTTATACTGAATTTTATATTTGAATTCATTTAAGTTCCAACTATGTTTTGCATTTTTTGATGTTAATTTCTCAAAAATAGCATATGATAGAATTTTCTTATTAGAAAAGTCTTTCATATAGGATAGATAGAATTTTTGTTCTAGATAATTCTATGATATGAAAATTTAATGGTTTTTTTTGTTTAAACTTCGGTTAATAAATTCTCAATATGTTCTACATTTCTGAAATTTAGAATAAGTATTCAAATTCAAATCGAAATATTTAATGGTCATCTTAGTGCATCACAATGTGATAAAAGTTAAAATTGCATTTTATGTATCGGTAGAAAATGGATAGAAATAGAGATTTTAATTTTGGAAATTAGTTAACATATTCATTAAGCTATTGGCAAAGTTTTAAGCAAATCCTTTGAAAAGGTACAAGCAAAAAATATACTTGCATTTTATTTCACAGCCAAAAATGCAATTTTTCAAATGAAAAAAAAATATTTTGGCTCTTGAGTGGTATATTTTGCTTTCATCGATATTCTTTGAATGCAAAATACATGATTTTTGTAATTTGTTTTTAATGTCATTTTTTAATGTGAATGTAATATAATTTAAGTTTTTAATGTAAATTTTCAATGTGTTTTTTAATGCAATGCAATGCTTTTTAATGTTTTAATGAAATTTTTAATGTGTTTTTTAATGTAACGCAATGTTTATAATGTTTTAATGCAATGTTTTCATGTGTTTTATTTTTTAATGTAATGTGATTTTTAATTTTTTAATGTTTAAATGTTTATAGTGAAATTTTTTAATGCTTAATGTACATTTTTGATGCAATTTTTTAATGTAGTGTTTTTTAAACAAATGTTTTTTAATCCAATTTTTTTTTAATTTGGTGACATATTAAAATATATTTTCGAACTTTTCTAAAAACAGTCTTAACCTTTTCACATACCTTAAACAATGTCAAGACAAATTTATTTTCAAATAAAAAGTATTTAATTCCAATCGGTTTTTATTAAATAAACTTCAAAAAATATTTCAGATTTTACAGTAAAATTCAAGCTGCAAATTATATAATTATAATAAACCCTGTTTAATATCTCTTGCCACTGCATTTTGTTTTCAATCACATATTGCAAATTTTCTTTCCCACCTCAATTTTCTTATCAAGAGAAAGAATATGGAGAAAAGAGACGCCCCCTCTGTGTATAAAATGGCATTTGGAAAAGTCGAAATGCCAATTTGAGAACTGAATGAGGTCATAAATTTTTCAAATAATGGGATGCATTTCAAGATATAAAATCTGCATTCAATTCCGCAGACAGATGGACCGAATGTTTGTTGTGGAAGACTGGAAATTGCATGACAAATATTTGCGAAAGAAACTAGAAAATATGAATATTTCAGAGATGAAATTTATTCCGCCATGATCAATAATTTTAGGCCACTGAAATGTATGATGATTTATTCACTACCATATGAAATATTTCGGTACTATTACACATTTCAATTTTTTCCGATACAATAATTATATAT
>JAOUZG010004540.1:290505-317545 GCA_026289955.1 Argiope argentata | reverse complement strand
TTAAAAGTTACAAACTCTATTTCAGAACGTATACTGAAGCATATTCAAATACTGAAATAGAGTTTGTAACTTTTAAATTTATTTTATCAATTCTTTTTTTAAAGTTACGTAAATATTTTTAAAAACAAATAAAACAACTGTATTTGTAGAGTTTCAAAGTTTAATTAATGTTATTTAAGTTAATGTTATTAAGATATGCATACATTTAATCAATTTAATATAATTTTAATAAAACACAAATTCTTTATTTAATTTTTATTTATTCTCAAGTATTAACTCTGCATAAATAACATATCTCATTAATTTAATTGATTAATATTATCAATTCTAATTTTATCAATAAATTATTATCCAAAGCAAATAATATTTCTTAAATTAAGCGGAATTTAAAAAGAAAATGTTCATTACATTTATATTTACGGTTTATTGCCATAATTTAATTTATCGAGTTATTAACATATCATTTATTTCTTATCAACTCTTAATAAAATTAACTATATACTATACTTTTCCTATATGATGCAAATGTTTCTGAAGTACGTGTATTTTATATTTAAATTAACTTGAAAGTGATTATATAGTTAACTAAAATTAAAAAGAGAATGTGTTCATGTATTTTTTGAAACTGATAATATGGTTGGAAAGGCAGTTTCGTGTATATAATATGAGATTCAAATGTAATTAAGTTGTGTGTTATTAAAATAATGTAATTTGCTTGCTCACTATTTATCATGCTAAAGATATAATTAAAGAAGTAATGGCCGTTGGATAATATTGCTATTCTTAAGTGCTATTTTCATCGGTAATTCCAGCATTTTTATTATATGTGCTTTATATGAAACTGAAAATAATACAAACCCCCGCATTCTAAATAAGAAGAAATCGTATTGAAAAATGCAGAATGATTTTTTAAATAATGTTAACAATATTTGATATATGTTATAAAATATTTTTTTCTTTAGAGAAAGGAAATGAAATATTCATAATGAAAATTTAGAAATTTCGCAAATATATCAGAACACTCCATTAAACAAATTTAACATCATTTTGCCGCCATTTTGGCACAGAGGTAGGGCGTCTTCCTCCTGTTCTGGGAGTCCCAGGTTTGAATCCCGGTTTGGGAATGGTTGTTCTTTAGTGTGCTATCTGGAAGATGTGTGACTGTCCTCTCCCCCTGTAAAAAGAGGCTGTGCAAGCAAATGTGGTGAGTGTGTAGCTAAGTCGTACTCTTGGCCCTAGTTGGCTCTACTTCAAAAACAAAAAACACTCCTTTCGACTTAAGTCTGAAGCTATATCAGCGGGGGGCTTGTCTATGGCAAGTGTCATAAGAAACAACAACATAACATCATTTTCCCTTGTTTTCTGATCAAAATACTGCGAAAAATGCTCCTGACAATAAAAAATACCTTTCCTTGGAAGGCAAAGTATTTATTATTAAAATATCGTGTGATATATTAATTCGTTGCTGCAGATCTCAAATATTTCAAGTAGCGATTAATATGAAGAAATCATTTCTCAAATATGTCAGGATTCCAAAAACTTCTTCAGGCAACCTTAATTACATAACTAAATATATAATAGTTAAAACAATTCATTTCTAAGTATATAATAGTTTAAACATTGATTTTTTAAAAAAAATATTTGCTTATTTGTTAAACTGCTGCAATTTAAATTAAATGATGTGAAATAAATTTCAAAAATTTTATTCAGATAAATAAGATAATATATTCATATCCAATAATGTATTCATTCACATTTCAGTATCATTAGTTATTCAAAACCTGTATTTTACCGAAATAAAAGGTTGGATATGCGTAGTGTTTTAAGAAATGAGAAAATTAAAAATTTATTTTAAACGAGGAAGTTTATTATTCACATAACAAATTAATTTTACTTAGAAAAAAAGTTATTTTGAAATTAAAGTAGACATTTAAAAAAAACATTTCCTTTCATACATAGGAAAACAATACGATTAAATTATATTTACTTTGATATATATAATTAATACTTCTGCTTTGATTATGATTACACTTTTTTTTAAATTATCAATGTTATAAATGATTATGATACTTACACATATATATTCAAGAATTTTGTGTGATGTATAAAGAAAATCTTAATTTTTCAAGGACTATCCGATTTTTTACGAATCTTTAAAAATATATATAGAAATGGTTCCTTACAGACACGGTTCAACCCTGAACACTTTTTAATATTGCAAAGCTTTATTGCCAATAAAATATTTATGATAATATTTCTAAGATATATAGAAACTAAGGCAATTCGTTTTCCTAGAAATATGTTCCACAAATTATCGGTTGAATAAAAATAAATAATTTATTTTTACAACACATGGGTATTGATTTTGTAAAAATGGTTAATTATAATTTAAATATATTCAATGAATACTAAATATTTTTTGCTCAGATTTTATTACTGCTGTATATGTAGAAATTTTAGATCATTGCAAATATGAATATCTAAATAAAATACTTGCTGTATTTTCAGCCTTCTAGTTTTTTTTTATTGTCTAGCACATTTGAGCCTTCAAACAGTTTCATCAGAAGTAAATGCTCTATTTCTGATAATTACAAAGTATTTAAAAAATTATAATTGTCATATTTCTTCAAAATTAAAAAAAAATAGATTGAAATTCATATAAGATTATATTCTATCAATTTTCAATGAATTTTCCATACTGTTTTTCTAAAAGCATTAAGATATATCACACTATATACTCCAATAGTAACTTTTAAATTACCTGTAAATTTCAATATATATTTGTAATAAATAAAAGGCAGAGTATTTTTGTTTTTCTAAATGCTTTACATAAATTTGTGTATAAAACAAAATGTTTAAAATAATAGCACTTGGAGGATTTATTTAAAATATATAGGATTAAATACATTTATCCCCAATTTCAATACATCTTAATAAGAAGAAAACATGATAATAATAAATTGGAATTAATTATTTATTTATTCTGTCTCTGCTCATAATATATAATATTATGTGTAAGTATGTCTTTGTATATTTGTCTTTAAATGCAGGATTGCAAGGCAGAACGTTTAATATATTGATGAAACTGTATTATACTGCATATTGCAGATGTATTTTTGAGAGTGAAAATGCTATCATTGTGGCATTTTAAAATTTACAATTGGAATTTTAATTAATTAACATTTAGATTTTAATGTTACTCCAAAAATATTATAGTATAAATTCCATGTTATTTCAAAGTTTCAAAAGAAAATGTTATTTAATCAATATCTGTTTCATTTTTATACATAATTTTCTGAATATTTACAATATAAGCTTTTTTTCCCACATTTTGTACAGTATATCGGTATAAATTAATTTTTTATGCATAATTAATCCTTGAAAAGCGATGCATACAAAAAGGCTTATTTATTGGATTACTTAATTTTTGTTCGCCTGAAAAGTTTGTTGTGATTATATTACAATTTAAATTTATTTTATAAAATTACAAGATTATTGTTGATATTGATTTTTATATAAATTTTGGTATTCAAAATTAGAAGTATAACAAATAACAAAATCTTTGCATGATTCTATCTGATGATACTAATACTTATGGTCTTGTAACGCCCACTATACTTATGCATTTCTAACCTATTTAGAATATTGATTTCTATTAATGTAATATATATCCAATATATATATATATAAATATAATTTTAACCTTAATTTATAATTCCATATAAAAATACGTGGCATACATTCAATATGGTATTTTTATTGGATTCCATAATTAATTTTTATTCGGCCGAAAAACCTGATGTGACTATATTACAATACAAAATTATTTAGCAATATCACTATATAATAGATGATATTGATTATAATATAAACTTAGTTATTCGAATTTAGAATTATAATAAATAATAAAAACTTTGCACGATTCTAATTAATGAAACTAATATTTATGATCCTGTAAAGCCCATTATATTTGTGCATTTCAAGCATGTTTCGACTTATTAATGCTTATTAATGTAATATATATCCAATGCATATGTAAATATCATTTTACCATCCTCTTTTGATCCCATATAAA
The DNA here is from genome assembly GCA_026289955.1 of Argiope argentata. Lineage (NCBI taxonomy): Eukaryota > Metazoa > Arthropoda > Arachnida > Araneae > Araneidae > Argiope > Argiope argentata. Next base: position 313,470 of record JAOUZG010004540.1, on the reverse strand, counting down.
ACGAATTTATGTCCCAAATGATACAGAATCACATTCAAAGTGAAGCATCCTATATTTTGAAATAGCAGACTGTCGCATTTCTTTGCCAGGTTATATTACATCCCTTTTACGAAGCCATTCAGTTCTTGTCCTGCTACAAGATGGATTATTTAATATCTATAAGGACAGTATGTAACGAGGGCCACTGGGACCAGGACACTATCTATGCACTTGATGGATCAGTGTGTCTAGCCGACAAAGCTGTTTGTCGTATGATTAATCCCTGACGGCACACGGCTTTCTCTGCACCAACTTCGAGAAGCTGCCAGTTTTCATTGTGGCCTGAACGAATGGAAGTATATTCAGGCTGTTCCAAAAAGCACTTGATACATTATTTTCATTGAATAAAGCTAGACCAATGTAGTTTGAAAAAAGGAAGACTTCCCTTTTTCGGTAGTAGATTTATTATTAAATATAGTAGTCCACTATAGGAAGTGATTGTGAATTTGTGTAAGAAATTGTTAAATTCCTAGATGCTTGCACTAATAGAATGTGTTTTCTTGCCAGAACGGCTGGAATATTTTTGTGTCACATAACAGTACATTTTTTATATACTTGTCTTACGAACTTTATGTAAACAGTTTTTATGTCATTTGTCTATTTTGTCATCATACACATGACAATAATATACATTGGTGTCACTTGTTGTCACAAATTAGCTTCTGGTGCAGACTATGATGTTTTTCAGGAATATAGGTTATTTTTAATTATATCGAGGATGCATTAATGTAAAATTATTAATTATCTTAATTTTGTTTAGATTAGTTGCAATAATTTTTAAAACAAAATTTATGTTATTTTTGGGTGGAATTTTGAATCGTGGTCAGATAATGAGTACATCACCTGAGATGGCCTTCCCGTCTCCATACTTTCGCACTGCCCATGCAGGATGACATCTGGCCACTACAAAATTAACTTGAACCAGACCCTTTACATAACTGTTCTTCGGTGTAATCCAATTTCGAGCCTAGAACCCTTCGGGGCCTAAAGGCGAGTAATTACCACCGCTGATCTATTTCTCTTTCACATTGGCATTTATAAACCTCTCCTGGTGTTATAAACTCATTGTTTTTTTATAAATACATATTTCAAATCAAATGTATGTTTATGGCATCATACTTCCATTAGAAACATAACTATTTCACTTATACATGTTCTTAACATACTTTATTCTTTGCAGTTTGGTAATGTCGTTTTTTTTTATAAATCAGTCGAGAATAAATGTGATATTTCTTGAAAATGTAACAAGGGTAAGAAAATCACGTAATTAAGCAGTTGATAAATATTTAGTGATAGCTCACATTTACTCACAATAATAAAATATTTTTTTTTTAAGAATTATCCAAAAAATAATATTTTAATATATTCCCAGAATTCAGAAATGCTAAGGCTCGAAAATTGGCATATCGAAAAAGATATTTTCCTGAATTATAAACTTGTGCAAATATCACTTTTTGTAAGTGAAAACAATTTTGACAGCTATTGTAAAAATGTACTAAAATCTAAACCGATATTTTATAAACTAAAATTTTAATAAAAATTTCATGAAACTTTTGAAAGTTATGCTACCTTCAAGTTATCTTACCGTAACTAAATGCAGACTACTTTGAGATACTACTATGAATCATTCTCACAGAAATTCTTGCTTAAAATATGAGCTATTGAATCTGTTTGAAATCTATTTCCGCAATTATTGATATTTTTTATATATTAAGAGATATGCAAATACAGAAGGAAAGTCACACTTTGAATCTCCTACCCGCCGCAAAGGCAGACGGATTGAAATCAATAGGGCCTAATGATAGAACCACCGCAACATCAAGTACTACTTGGAAAAACTGTGGTTGAGTTATAAGGGCTATCACCGGCCACCGTAAAACCCCTTCCGTAGGAAGTACGTCCCATCATCAATGGGATGAGCTAAACCCTCTACCTAATAGTATAACCTCAAAGGTGGATAGAATCAACCACCATATCAGATGCATCTCATCCTCGTTTCGATGTGCCTCCTCAGGGGGTAATTATAGAAGGAAAATCTAACTTCATCTGACGTTAGTTTGTTTTTGTAAATCACTACATTTGTCTTAAAAATGAGTTCTGTATTTTTTTTAGTTTATGAAATACAATTAACAACTTTTTATTTCAATACTTCGCTTCTTACACTTGCAATTGCATATATTAGTATTACATAACAATTTCATATGACTAGTCAAATGCTTTTAAAGCTTCATTGAATGCATAATATGTTTCGAATACATGGACATTCGAGTGCCCCATGGAAATTCCTGATATGCCTATTAGTTCAGCGGCATTAGTTGTGATTCGGATTAATCTTCTATTTAACAAATGGGTGCCATTCTCACTTATCTTCTGGTTCCTAAAAGTAATGGAGACATTATGCTTTCCCTTTTACTTTGTTCCTATCTATCCTCCATCGAAAATAGCAGATATTGAATTCAATTTTAAAAAGAATACAATGTATTTTCCTGTAAATGTTTGTCTGAAAAGTATTCAGCTAATTAGAAACACATACAATATGGTATTCTTCTATATTATAATTTCTGGTATAGGCTCATTAAGTAATAGCCAAAATTCAAGTAAAAATATTTTTATATTAATTGAGTTTAAGTGATGACAAAACAAGAAGAATGATTTTCTGTCAATTCAGATAAGGGTTTCTTATTACAAATTATAAAGAAACTATAGTATAATTTCACGCCTTAAGCTTTTTTTTTCATGAAATATTTTGCAATCCTTAAATGTAATAATCATTATTTTTTTCTTTAGTAAAATTATTTTTCATATTTATTTTTCACAACATATTAAAAATATTGTATATTAAATGTGACATGACAGATCATAGGTTCTGCTGATAATCTGTTTTTATTTTATTTTGAAATTTAATCACAAAAATAATCGCTTTTAAATTTTGAAGACAAATTAAAACTTTTGACTTCAAACTTTGGTATTCCTTTTACATTACTAATCACTCATTGAATTGAGATTTCAGGGCTGAACTGGATTTTGATTTTATGGCAGTGATGACTGTTATTGAATGACTAATAATTTCCTTTTCTCATGATTTAATATTTAATGCTTTTGAACTGAAATGGGCGCTATAATTGCAATATCCAACGTAGGAAAATATATGATTGAGGCATTCTAGTATTCTTTTCTTCCGTAGTCACTTCATATGTCTCAAATATATTAAACATTGCCACTTGAATTCATTATTTCAAATAGTATTATGATTAAGAGGCAAAAAACAATGTTTTGCAATTTTTTTGTTCGTTTGCTGATAATTAATTATTAATAAAACCTAGAATGCCATTTTAAAATTGAAAATAAAAAAGTATAGCTGGAATATTTTTTTTTCTGTAACAAAATGTAATTCAACCGATAACAAGGCATTTAGGATTTAAATATCAACAAATAAATAAATAAAGCTGATTAAAAAGATCTATAAAATTATCCTTGAAGTAATTTAATTCTATTAATTATTTGGATATAATTCATTTTATAATTTAAAATTAAATTTATAATTTTTAATCTTTATTCAAGCAATGACACTCAATAATTCAAAAACTAAATATTAATTAGAAACATTTAGTATCTTAATTATACTTACTTATTAATATTTAGTATCTGGATTATACTTATTAATATTTAGTATCTGAATGAGACTTACTTAGAAACATTTAGATACTAAATGTTACTAAGTAACATTTAGTATCTGAATTATTCTAAATAAATATTTATATTATAAAAAGCATTTTTTATTGAAAGTTAAGAGCATATTTTGAATAGTAAAAAAATTAAATTATATTTGAAATTTCTAAACTTTTCTTGAAATCAACATTTATACTCTTTTTTGATATAAAAATAACTTTTCTATGTATTATTTCCCTAATTTTTTTTTCTATTTTTACTTTCAATTTTAATTATAATCTCATTTTCTCCCCACAATATAAAATTTCTTTTAAAATTAATTTATCATCACTGCTACAAAGGTGAATTTCATTTAAAAACGCAGAATAATGAGGTTTAAATATATCGAAGTCATCAACTGTGTTTAATTCAGACACTCAATCCATTAACTTTAAGCTCTCAATTCGGGTTTAGCTTTTAATAACTAGTTAGACAAGTCATTGAATCATTAACAATGTATTCAACAAAAATGTTCAATAAAACGGAACAAGTTAACATTTAACTTTTCTATAATTACTCTCATCATTCGGCATTAACTTAAATATGACCGATGATGAAGGTGTACTACCAGAGGGAAAATTGTTTGGTTAATTAAATGTATCTACTTTTGAAAAAGCCTAGAGCCATATTTATCGATTTTGAAACACATGACTGAATTCAAATAATTTTGCACTTACAGTATTACTCTTGTTTGTACCAAATATTTCACGTGGTATTAATTTAAATACAATGTTTCATTATTTTGAAGTTTATTTATATTTCTATACTTTATGACTATAAATAACGTTTTATGATCAAAACGTTTTAAATGTTATGGTGTTATTATTATTATTTTTTTAATTTTGGGTTAACGAAGTAATAATTCATTTTGAGCATTATATCTCTCTGTTTATCTTTTTGTCTATGAACAAGATAATTCAAAACCAATTTTCTCTAGACTATTTCTATGGTATTCTGTGTCATATCGCATTTTTTTAAATTCAATGAAAGATGTAAGTTAGAAATGAAGATTAAAATTACGAAATGAGAGTAAGAATAGGATATCGGAATGCTAAGAAGATATAATTTTCTTCATCTACAGAAAATAGTATTGAGGTAATTCAACTCTGAAGATTACTCTTGAATATTCTTTGTTATTATTTAAGATAATACACAATTTCTTTAAAAACTATTAAATCTAAAATATGACCATGTTTGCAACAATTATTGAGCATCCTACTATCATCAAATTATTTATTTTGTTATTCACATGGAATCGAATTTCTTATGAAAGAAAATTTACTTTTGTGAGTTATTTAATATTATCCAATTATTTTCTCTTTATGAAGCTAAAATAAAATATAATCGTTTAATTTTATTTACAATATTTTGCTCCAAAATGATAAAGAAAATTTAATTTTAAAACAGACATATTTATAAAACCAATGTGATATATAAGCAGAAGAAATTAAATCAGTATATTTATTAAGGATTAAGTGCCAAAAATGTCTATTAATAATTTATCTCAATACTGCTTATTGATTTCCCATATTTTATGAAGAATATTCATCAATTTTTTCCAAAAGAATTTGTAACTTAGCTTATATTTTTTGTAAAATTTTAGTTTAAAATTATTCTTAAAATATACAAAGTTTTTTTCACTTAAGCAGTAAACAAATGAGAATATAGGTGTTGAAACAAAAAATAAAATGTACCTCATTATTATCATCTTCTACAGATATTTAAAATACCAGAACTAGTTTTTATCCTTACAGTCAATTCCAGATTATTTAAAGAAAAACAAAAAATTCCTTATTAATTAAAATTAGAAATGTATCTGTATTAACTTTTTTTAAAGAAATAAACTTTAATTTTTTTTACCTACGAAAGCCCTTTATTTATCGATACATTTGATATTAATAAGATCTCATTTATTTTGTATAAATAATTATGGTTTAAATATGTGACCTTATCCATTCTTACGAAAAATGCAAATGAAGAAATTGTCTTACAATTCTAAATGAAATATTTTATTTATATAAGAAATATTCTTATGTAACACTAACAAAATTAACTGAATAAAAGTTGTCATGTATAGATTTTACAATAGCTATAAGGCGCACTGATTGCAATGCCTTATTTAACCCTGCAGAGATGAGTTCGGAATTTAATGGTCTGATTTTGTGCAATTACAATTCAAGAAATCTACTTCAGTACTAAAGAGTTAATTGTAATGATATAACTTCATTGTCCTATTATAATAAATTAAATTTCTAAAATATAACAATTTGGAAAATCTAGTATTTTGCTAATCTTATTTGATTTACGATGATTGCGTTTGTATAATATTAATTAAAATAGAAATGTTTTGTTTGAAATTTAAAATTAACACTCCAGTGGGTGTTTTATATGGCACTTGTCCTAAACAAGATCGTTGATGAAATCATTTTTCAATCATACCTAATATTAAATAGTCATTCAAATAAAAAAAAACATGAATGCACTTAGTTTATCATATGTTATTCGAATTAAACAAATCTCCAAAATCTCAAAATACTAAACCAAATTTCCAAAAAAATATTAAACCAAATCTCCAAACTCCTGAAATATAAAACCAAATCTCCGAAATCTCAAAATATTAAAACAAATCTCCAAACTCTGGAAATATTAAACCAAATCTCCAAAATCTCAAAATATTAAACCAAATCTTAAAAAATCTCGAAATTTTAAACCAAATCTCCAAAATCTTAAAATATTAAACAAAATCTCCAGAAACCAAATCATTAAACCATATATCCTAAATCTTAAAATATTAAACCAAATCTCCTAAATCTCAAAATATTAAACTAAATCTCCAAAATCTCAAAACACTAAACCAAATCTCCAAAATCTATTGCTTATTAAATGTGATTTGTAATTCTTTAATCCTTTATGATCAACTTGCTTCAAAATTATTGCAGTTCAATGGAATTAAATTTAAACTTTTGAAGCAAAAATATTTCAGATGGCATCGTTTGGTACTTTGTTTTTTCCTTATACTCGTCAGGTCTGGTGGAAAACCACTGCTCCCAAAGTGCTTTTCTATGCATGTATTCAGTCTGTCATTTTGTTTTCAACATAATGTCAAACATTTTGAAAGCATATACATCCCACCATGCTCGTTCTTTTCCCCACAGACGTCACGAAAAATGTTAAAAAGCACATTCGAGCCGGCATTTTTCTTGTCATTTTTTTATATTTTAAATGTTTCCAGTGTTCTGCACTCGCCAAATCACATTTGCTCCACCACTGATCCAGAAATGAGATGCAACTGCCCCCCCCCCAAAAAAAAACTTTCTGCATATTCCATGACGCACATTCATTTCAAAAATATAAATCTTGATTTGTGCTTTCGTCATTAGGTTCCTTGAGATAAAAATGCCGTTTCTTTGTGAACTTCAAATGAAACAGAGGAAATATTTCTCTTGTGATTTTTTTCCTTTCTTCCACCCCCCCTTTCCATCCTCCCAGCTTACATTTTGAGTTATTCTATAGATCGATATATTTATTTTGATTTATGTGCTGAAGCAAAAAAGGAATCGGGAATTGAACTGGGTTTCTTGCTTTTCTCGATCATAAATCCCGTTATTTCAGTTTTTGTTCGTCGGAGAAAGGAAAAGCTTATTATTGAAAAAGGGTATGTAGGGTCGTGTGATGGGTTCGACTCGAGCATGAAGCCTTTGAAAATAAATATTGATTAATGCATAGGAAGTTTTATTAAAAAGAGTATCGATAGACAGACAGAGAGTTTTGTTTAAGGATGTTTATGAGAGCAATGTGGTCTTTTGTATTGTATATTTTTTATTTATTTTATTATTGTAAAGCTAGGAGTATGCATCTGAATTCTGAGTTTTCCTTTATTTCCTAATGAACTTGATTTCTGAAATTCAATACAATTCTTGTTTTCCGATGATATTTCTATAGCTTATGAATTTATTTTCAGTGGCTAGTTTAGTTTTTTCGATAAATATCGATTCGATTTAATTTTTAGGTCTTAATCAGGCAATTATTGAATATTTTAATTGTATATTGATTTTCTATAAAAAATAGTTAGCCTTTTCATAAATTTTCACAAAAATCATAAAAGTGAATATAAATGTAATAAAAATGAACAATAAAGAAAGATATAAAAACAAATCTTTATTAATTTGTTATAAATAAAGAAAAAATTGCTGTTTAATATTTGATCTGGACATCAAATCAATAACAGCTAAATATGTTAAAATATTCGTAACATTAAATGACTTTGCAAAAGAAGTAAAAATATGAAAACAAAGTAATATTATAAGTAAATCAGGCCGAATTCATATTATAACTGTCAAAAAATCTAATTATTATATTAAAAAATACTTTATAATGCTAATGAAAATAAAATTTCGTTGCATATAGAATATTTATATTACTAGTTTCTTTTATGTTTTTACTTTTTCAAATATTTTTATTATCTTTAATAAATAATAATAATAACCCAAATAATATGATTTTTTAAGTTTATTTTATAAAATGAACAAATTATATTTATTTTAAAGCAATTTATTCGAATTAGTTTCCATTATTAATTTCAGATATCAAATTCAGGAACTAAAGTGGATAATAAAAAACTAATGAAATAATTTTAATTCCTGAAATAATTTTAATTCTTAATGAAATAATTTTAGATGAAAACGTATTTTTCGTAATACTCTTTCATCTAAAATCTTTGATGTTTTCCTTAATCTTGATCTTTTCCTTATGAGTGATAAATTTCTTACAAAAATATGAAATGCTATAAAATGACAGTAGAAATTATTTTGAACCTAGTTTTTGATAATAATTGAATTTAAAAACAATTTTAAGATCTTATTTTCAGAACTAATTAAGCTCACTTTTTAACCATCGTCTTAAATTTTAAATCAGAATCATGCCTCCATTTGTAAATTCCTTTAGTTACAAAATAACCATGAAAAATTATATTTTTGATGAATTTTAAGAACGAAACTCGAGTAAATAGGAAATACTCAGTAGAATTAGATGTATAAGAACCTTGGTCATGAATATGATTTCAATGCAAGAGCTCTCCAGGAAAATGTATTTAGAAATTGCAACTACATTTACATCACCGTCAAATTCCTTCTAGTTGTGTTATACAATGTAATGAGACTCACAGTTGTATGAATGATGTAGGCAATTATAAGGTGATTTAAGATTAATGACACAAACATGAAGCAGGGATAGATAACAAGGATACGTATAACATTTACATAGGAAAATTGAGGACGCAATAAACTCATTTAGTCGCAAATACAAGACGTTACAGTTCAGTTGGAATAATGATGTTTAGTCTACAGGGTGATTCAGAACAACGTGGATAAACTCATATTGTAGATGGTAGGTCAGTCATACAACAAGGATGCGATCCGGAGCCGCTACAGGGAGCCGCTAAAATAATACATAACATAAAAAGAAGAAACGAAACCATTACAGATCCTTTTATTGTTAATGACTCACTCACATGCGACCAATGTCGAACTTACAGGAAACACTCAAAGTTTTTTCCAGATGCATCGAGACGTCTGGCATCTACGTTGCATGAAAGGGCGCACCTTCTCAAAAATACCAGGTGTATTCGACCTTCAGAATCGAACACTTCCTACTGCCACAACGATCCTTCCTACCAAGTCTTCCAGCATTGCAACAGGTGTTTCATAGACAAGGCGTTTTAAAAATCCTTATAAGAAAAATCCAAGGGAGACAGATTTGGTGATCGTGGTGGCCATGCAATCGGTCAACGGTGACCAATTCAGCCGTCATGAAAAGTAGCCTGAATATGTGCTCTGACGTCTGAGCTGAAATGTGCAGGAACTCCGTCGTGTTAAAATCAAATGCGTCGACGAATAGGCATCGGAACACCATTCAGCATTTCTGGCAGAACCTCTTGCAAGAATGTTAGATAAATTTAACCGTTAAGTCTTTCTGGGAGAATGTACGGATCATGTAAACAGTCTCCTCAATGCCAGCCCACACGTTGACGGAACATTTTCGTTGTGTGCCATGCGGACATACAGCATGGGGTTTTTCATCCACCCACGTATGCAGGTTGTGAAAGTTCATCACACCCACTAATAAGAATGTTGCCTCATCCGTGTAGAGAACACTTGCTGCGAAGTATCGGTCTGCAGCATTTTCTTGCAAAAACCACCCCGCAAAATTCATACGTTTGTTGTAGTCTACTAGTTCCAGTGTCTGGACGCATTGTAAATGATAAGGATGTAGTTCTTCTTCGAGTACAATGTGCCAAATGGTAGCTTGGGGAATATGGGTCTCTCGGGATACAACTCGTATACTTGTTGAAGGATTACGCTCCAGTTCTTGGAGAACTCTTTCTTCAGCATCAACTGTCCAATTTTTTCGTTGGTGAACAGTATCCAGCTTGGTCACGTCAAATGAACCGGTTTCACACAATCGTCGATGCAGAGTGGCTAAGAATGAGCGGCTAGGCACATTTCTACCAGGATATTTCACACTATACATACGCAAGGCTTCTCGTCCATTACATTTGGCCAGGCCGTAAATTAAGTGCATGTCAGACATTTCGCGAAGTATGCAAGTAGCCATGTTACGCCCGAAACATCCACGGCTCGAAGGAAGACCATCTCCGTTTGCTCAGGTCGTGCTTGTATCGCAACGCCCTCTCGTGGCTCTAGTGCCCTCTACAAGCGTTTGCAACCGTAAGATCATATGCGATTTTTGATCCTTGCTGTATGATTGATCTACCATGTAAGTTTGCTCACGTTTTTTTGAATCACCTTGCATAACTTCAACACTAGTAAAGATATTTTAAGGATTTTTTTAAAAATACACATTTATATAAAGCTGCCATTATAATAGGAATGTATAAGAAGGTAAACTGAAAATTACATAGAATGAAAAATGAATAAATATATATTGACTATTCTGTTTTTGGTAGCAGTTATTTAGTTGTGAATTACCATTTACCAAAATGAATCTGAATAGGGAAAGATAGGAATCTCTCGATTTTGCTGTTGTCAGTGATTGGAGACTTTGTGCATGCCGAAAAAATACATTCAATTATATGTAAACCATGAAAATGGATACTTGATGAATATATAAAGCGCAGTATACAAGTAAACGAATGACAGATCGCAGATCGGTTCAGCGATTACGTCACCGACTAAAACATTTAGATAGTCTATATTTGGCACTAAAGAAATGGATGTGGCTTGATTTATGAAAGGAAATAGAAATGGATCTACTGGCTGTTCCGTTTATGGTAGCATTTATTTGGTTGTAAATTACCGGTTAACAAATTGCATCTAAATAGAAATAGATGCGACTCTCCATTTTGTTACTGTCAGTGAAAGGGGATTTACGAATGCCGAAAAACAGACAATTATGAATACTTTAAATGAGTGAATACTTCAACATGACTACAAACAACAAATGAATACTTCAAAATGGCATGACAACAAATGAATACTTCAAAATGACACCACAAAAAATGAATACTTCAAAATGCCATCACAACAAATGAATACATCAAATTGACATGACACCAAATGAATACTTCAGAACTGCGCTGTGAATATACCATTCGCAGTGTGCAAGTAAACGTACGTCGGATCGCAGATTGTTTTAGCGGTTACACCGTCAACTTATATATGGTGGTTTGAGACTTATATACATAGAATATCCAGCTAATAATCAATCCAGAAACGATCAATAATATACAGAAAGTCAAAATAGGTTTTAATTTGCTATACGGATGTATTTTTCTGAAATGAGAAGTAAAATAATTGAATTAATGCATTCAGTTTCCAATGCCAATCACAAAAATGTTGTAAAGCACTACTTTTTGATCAATAGGTTATTAAAGTACAGCAACAAAAAATGGAAACAATATAAGAAAAAATTTATCGAATTGATAAATAATACAATAAGTACAAAATCCCACATATGTCTTTAAAAAATCATACGGCAAAAATATAGCACAAATTTTCAATTGTATCATTAAAAAAATCTGAATTTTTAAAAATAAAACGCATTGCAGTTTGCATTTCTACGAATCAAAACGAAATATTAAAAAGAATTATAAAGAAAAATTAAATTTTGATCAGTATCAAAAGAATTAAAAATACATTTTTTATAAAAGACTTTCTTTACTCAGAAAACTCACAGTAGATGCAGTTGAAAATCCTAAATATTTCTTCTAGTTCCGTATTTAAAATTAACAAAAGTTTTCTAAAATTTGTTTTATTCTGTAGCTCTATTCATATACAATTACCAATTAATAATGCAATTAAAACCTTAATGATCTACAACACTTTTAGATTTGCAAATGAAATTTAGTCTAAATAATTTTAAAATATCTATTTAAAAAACTGAGGTGTAATGTACTTTTATGAAACATAAAAGTATTTGTTAATATTAATAAAAAAGGACTATTTTAATTCAATGAAATTTTTAGCTTGGTCTCATAGCTTCGAATCCATCAATAGTTTTAGCATCTCCTAAGTAAGAATAATTAAGAAAAAGCAGTGTGCAAGGGTATAAATTTTTTATCCGCTAATACAGTAATTTTTGCAAAGTAGTCATCAAATCCATTATCTATTGAATCGCATAGGTATGGAACTGACAAGGTAACTTTTATTAGTTTTTACAAAACCGATTTGAGCCTTTCATAATAACCCATCTGAAGATGACAACAAAGACATATTTCTAAAAGGGAAGGGTCACTCTCTATTGTTTTTCTGCCAGATGCAGTAAGAAGTTTGTGATAGACATTGCGTTGAATATCTCCATTCTTCTAACCACGTCTTATGAAATACATTATAACATATTTATTTGAACATTTATAACGATTCTTACCTTTGAAACAAACATTGATTGAAACTCTGCGAAAATGCATTGGATATAAATTTAAATCAATTAGGTATATTGATAATCATGCATTCCTGGTGTATTTCGATTTCCAAGATTATTTCGCTAGCTATGAATTTTTTTTCAATAATCGTTGTCGTAATATAATTTCATTTAATTATGAAAGAGTAGAATGTTTATAGTTTTAAAATACTGATTTAAATTCACATATTAAAGTATCTTTCTTTTCTCAAGTTAATGCATTGAAAATGGTGATTAAAAAGAGGCATTTACAATGGTGAATAATGTCATATGTTAGCATGTGAATATTCATCCTGTGGAGCCGTATTTGATGATTTTCAATCAAAAAGGATAAATAACATCACAGTGAAGCACGGATTTTTTTTTTGCAAAGTCCGTGAATTATTCCTCACTTTATTTTGAAGTTCCCAAAGTTTCTGATATAGGCATCATTTCAATAATTGCTCTAATCTCTAAATGACAATCACTAAGAGCCAATTCTCTTATTTGAATGACATAATAATGATAAGATGACTCACAATGTCTTCAAGTACATGATTCCTCTATGACGCATTATCTGCCTCAAACATTTCATTTCACTCAATCACTCATGTTTTCGATAATCAGGGGACTTTGAAGACATTCCTGAACTCGTAAAGTAGTTTTATCGCAGTAGTTTCTTGGCTTAAATAAATTTTAATTCCTTTTAATAACTCAATTGTATTTGCCAATTTAGAAAATGGCGAATTTAGAATTGTATGTTATTAAAACACATTAATTTTCAGAAAATACCAACAAAATGAGATAAATATCATACTTTTGACACGCGTTGTTTAGAGGAGGTAAAAATGATTAATGAAAGTTTTAATCATATATTTACTTCAGATTTATTTTAAATGAAACAAACAAAATAGGGTTGTTGTTTGTTTGTGTTTAACTCAAAGGTATATTAAGCACTTTGCTCTTTTCCCTCGAATTTGTTTTGATGATTTTATCCTAATTGTAATTATTTATACTAAGTGGTTCATTGATTGATTGAATGAAATTATTTATACTAAATTATTTATACTACACTCGTGATTTGTTGTTTAAAAAGTTTACTGCAAATACAAAAAAAATCAAAGTAGTGATATATTAAGAGAGGGATTAGAAACATTGAATACGAATAATGTTAAAAAAAACTTGATTGAAACTGAAATGTACAATTTATAAAATGCAAACCCATGCCAACACTAACACACCCACATACAATCTCTCTCTCACACACGCGCATATATATATATATATATATATATATATATATATATATATATATATACACTAAAATCTATTTTTATCAGAATTCTAAAATTTCACAAAATGTTATGATGCTTTCTTATTTCTCAGAATTCTTATAAAAATCTTAAGAAATTAAATTTCTTGAATAATTGTAATGTATTCATTTTATTTACTAAACTGCTTCTTTGGAGGCAAAATTATCAGTGGGTAGACACTAAATACCATAATTCTTTGGTGAATGGATTTCGCCTAATAAGTCATGGGCCTCAAAGAAGATGAATGCAACCGTTTTTGCAATAAGAACCCATTTGCTGGTGTCAAAAATTAAATGGCCCATATATCAAAAAAAAGATTTTTCCATTGGTTTAGAGGGTATTTAATTGTCATTCATGAATTAATAACATAGAAATATCACGAACAGATAAATACTATATTAAGCACATAATATGAATAATGCTCTGTTTCTAATATATACAAAATTAAATCCTCACTTACGACATTCGATCAAAAAATTTAGCTGTGTTACAAGTAAAAAAACAACAACTTAGGAGGCATTTTTTTCTCAAATAAATATTCGTTAAATTTTAACAGCCTTATAGAATCACTTGTCGTAATTGTATTAAGGATTATTTTACATATATAAAAAATAAAAATATGAAAAAAAAGAACTTTTAGAAAATACAAGTTCATTAACTGTATTAATATTAACATAAAGACATTATTTGTTTTTAGATTTTACTGTTTTTTTTTTCAGATAAAGATAATGTTTTTTTAAAGAAAATTTGTGATTTACTGAACTCTTCAATATTATTCATTGTTCTATTATAAAGGAAAACAAAAGCAGGTATTTGAAGAAAATTTTGAATTTTCAATCATAAGGAAAAAGCTTTAAACTCTATTGAATTTCACATTTTATTAGCCATTGGTGACATTTGATAAAACACGAATGATATTAGTTAATTAATGAAATATTTTATTAATCGGAGGATTTTAAACGTTTTTCAACATATTTTACAATGATAAGTGTCAATGTACATTTCAAAATACTTAGATATCTAGGTTTAGCAAACATGAATTCCCCCGAAACATATTTCAATTGCGGATTATATGTGCGAATTTTATGTTACAAAAGAAACATAAAATCCATGTAAACGAAAAATATTTATTCAGTAACGCTTTTAGAAAGGCTCTTTATTGAAATTTGATTTGTTAGGTTTATTTGAAAATCCCTTTGTAGGACTAAAATCGAAAACACTTTCCCCAATCTTTTGGGAAATGATTTTGTAATTGTGAGATAGGAAGAAACGGAAACAAATGTGTCAAATATTAAATTATTTACACAATTCAATCCTGTTTACAATTCGCTTTTCACATGCATTAAGTTATCGAAATTCATGAAATAGGAAAAAATATTTTCCTTTAAGAATTGATAAACTATTTAAAATCTCACATAAAATGCTTATAAATTTTCATTATATTGAAATACAAGAAATATTCAATCTTATGTTGACTCATAAAGCCTTACACTTTGTCATCTCTCTCTCTCTCTCTCTCTCTCTCTCTCTCTCTCTGTGTGTGTGTCTGTGTGTATGTGTGTTTCTCTCTCTCTCTCTCTCTCTCTCTCTCTCTCTGTGTGTGAACTTTTGGAAGTTATTATTTTTTAGTACTGAATAAGGCTATACATATTAAAACTATTATTTTAAATTCTCTTTTTGGAGTTTCCATAGCTCCTTTTCTGTACGTTTTGCTGAGCCCGTAATGTCTTAGACGAAGCAATTATTATAAAATATAAACACTGAAATATTGCATTGGTATCACGAAGAATAAAAATTATTGATTAAATCGATTTTTCCTGTAAATAATTGCTTTCGAGAAGGATACTCAAAAATCAAGGTGATGTTCTCTACTTAAAATCTTTAGAAGCATGCTGATTTGTGAAAATGGAAGACTGCTAATTATTGTTATTAATTTTAACCATAAATTGTCTTTAAGGGATCATTCATCAAATATTTTAAACTCGAAACTCTGATCTGGAACTAGTTAAGAAATCTTACGCCCTTTTTTGTAGTGATGTGGTCTTTTCTTATTTTTTTCGTCCTCAAAATCTGAATTTTAAAATGGAGTTATTTTACAGGTAATTCTGTATTCCACAGCATAAAATTCAAGATAATTATGTAATCTACAGCATAAAATTTCAGGTAATTCTGTATTCTACAACATAAAATTCAAGATAATTTAGTATTCTGCATCATAAAATTCAAGGTAATTCTGTATTCTACAGCATAAAATTCCAGATAATTCTGTATTCTACAGCATGAAATTTCAGATAATTATCTATTCTACAATGTAATCGTTCTTGAACTCTATTGGCGCCATTATTATTATTTTTATTTTAAGAAAGAGAAAATATATTTTTTGTGTTAAGATATTTCAGGTTATAGTGAAAAAAGATATTTGCTTACGTCTGACTAAATAATTCTCAAAAACTTTAAAAATCAATGCATATTCTCATCCTTCAAAATCAATTGCGTCAGATTGTGGGTTGAAATTCAAACGATTTAGTTTATAGATTAGCACACAATACACAAAGGCACATTCTTTTATTATTATTAAGTCAGATGAATGTCATAATATATTTGAATTAAAAAATATTTAATGCAATAACTAAAATTAATTAATCATTACTTTTTAGGTAAATGTGGACTGGGAACTAAGTGACACGTTGTGCGACTTTTATATAGCTGTTGATGTGACGTGTAGCACTGCTTCTATCTTCAATTTGGTTGCTATAAGTATCGACAGGTAAATTTTCTTTTTAATGTAAAACATATTTGTATGAATATATTCATTCTCATATAATATGGCTGACTCAAATGGATATTTAGTTTCATCAGTTTTTCAAAGTTATGAAAATGTATTTAAATAAATTCAAAATTATTTAGAATATTAAGATATCAAGTGTTCGCATTTTGGAATAAAATTCATTAAATGTAATTTTGTTGTAAAATAAATATCAATATTTTAATCAAACTTTATTTATTATTAAAAGAGTACAATATGAACCATGATATTCAACATAAGATATCTGCAACTCCTCCAGAAAATCGAAGATCTTCACTCCTATATATATTGTTTTATCTAATCCTTGATTTGTAGCGCTTTGGCGGGATTTCCGCTAACATGATACGGCTTCGCCATCTATATTTATTCAATTAAACTATAATCTGTAAAAACCTATTTTAATGTAAAAAACATATAACAATGCCTTGTTCTGTACAAGCTGTTTTGCAAAAGTCATCCTGAACTTATTGAACTGAAAATTATTTATGATGAATTTTAGGAGAAATATAAATAATATGATTTTCAATACAGTAGACGTTTCCTAAGTTCCTAACTTTTAATTAGAGTAAAAAAAAGGGCGAAGGCACATTCGAGACTGAATTAGGGTTTATAAAAAATGATTAATATTTTAATTTAATCATCATCACTTTATAAAACTATTAAAACTTATTATAAGTGCACTTCAATAGCAAAAAGTTGTGTTGCACTTTCAGAGTTTTTATTATTGCAATAAACATTTTTTTATTAACTAAGCTAAATATTATTAAATACTATTATAAAATGCTATTGATTTTTCTTAAATAATCTGATAATTGTTGCAAAGATAAATCCCTTGCTTTCAATATCATTATTTTTCTTTCGGGGGAATTTGGCATTATTTAAATATAGAATTGAATAAAAATATGTTATTTTATTTTTATTTGTAAATCACATTAATTAAAATTACATATTTATTGTAATTTTATAATTTTACTATGTTTTTCATAATTTAATGTTTTCTCTTTTAATTAAATCTCCAAAATAAAATATTTCCCTTGTTTTGAAATAATTTTGTCATTACAATTCATGGTGCCAATTCTGTGATCATATCATCATTCAAATACTATAGTGATGTTAATCTACTGTACCTAGTGGATAATGAAACATAAAACATTTCGAATATCTTTTTATTTATATTTAAAAAAATATAACATAAAAGTAACGCAAATACAATTTTGTCTCGTGATACCTCTAATATATGATGGTATTTTTTTTATTTTTACTTCAACACGAGAAAGAATGAACTAATTAAATAAAATCCGTTCAATTCCATAGTCTTTTTCATTATACGGGAGATTAAAAAAAAACAAATTAAAATACAAATATATCTATACATTTCGTAAGGCAGAAAGACGATTTATTAAGTATATATTATTCCAGGTGCTCATTTAAAGTAAAAAAGATTGTTTGAAACGTTACATATATATATTTTGCTTTTTTTGATGGTATATAGATAAAATAATACATAAATTTTTCATTTCGAATATATTTTCTGATAATTAATTGAAAATAAAAATTCTCCAGTGCACAAAATACTGTTGCAGCTGGTCACCAATGATTGTTATTGTAAATGAAAATATAAATAATTATATTCCAAATATATAAATTATAATAATTTTATAAAACTAAATTGTAATATTCCGTTAATAACTAGAAAGAAAAAAGCCAAAATAACAGAATTTATATGAACTGTAATTGTTTGAATCTGTAATATATATAATATATTGATGAGATATTGAACATATACAAACATTATATTAAACTAAGTTAGTCATTTGATTTTTTAAAATGTTTTACAGAACTTTTTCCCCGTGTAGCGTTAGCCTTATAAGCCAGATAATATCCTTTGAGCCGAAGGGTCCCTTTTGCTTGATCGGTATATTACTCGGCTTCAGGCCAAAACGTCGCAGGTTCGTACCGCGACCTTCAATCACTACATTGGTGACCTCGATAACGCAAGCTTCCGGAACAGTCGTGGCGCCATCTACCCGCAGCAAAATCGTCAGAATCACTTGACGAAAGCTAAAAAAGCAAAACAAACAAAACCGTCAGATCCACTTGACGAGCAAGCAGTAGCTCGCCATAACACTTGGTGCAATACAAAAATTGTTCGCTTTTTCGCCGAATCACTGGTGGGGAAGTACTGTAGCGTTAGTCTTATAAGCCAGGTAATATCCTTCGAGCCGAAGGGTCCCTTTTGCTAGATCGATATATTACTCGGCTACAGGCCCAAACGTCGCAAGTTCGAACCACGACCTTCAATCACTACACCCGTAATAATCCCTATATGATTTTTGGGTTTATAAATGTAACTCGAAAAAAGTAGAAAAAAACTGCAAATCTTTTCTTATGCTAACTTGAAAAGAGGGTATAAAGTATTAATCACTTTTTGATTAAAAAAAGTATTTTAAATTTAACATTTACTATTTCATATATGGCCATATTTAAACGAATGTAAAATGAACGTATTATAAAATGAACAAAAGTTAATTTTTGAATAAATTATATATTTTACTTCATTTTTATAATTACAATATATATATATATATATATATATATATATATATATATATATATATAATGAAAAAATTTACCTTAATGTGTTTTTCACGTGATTTTTAATAAACGTTACATTCTTTGTTCACCTCCTAAGTTTCTTTAACCTTGATTGAACTTTAGTTCATATTTATAAATGAAACTTCCAGCATTCTTAAATTTTCCCTAAATATAAACTTCTCTAATATTTATTACACATTTCTTAAAATATGTTGCCTCATCTTACTTTTAGAGAGATCGTTTGATGCATCTAATGACCTTTTCCGTCTCAATGACATATCTCGGTTTCTCTGAAATTACTTCCTTCTTTTATTCCCTTTCAGTTGTTACTTCACAAAATTCTCATTTTAGTTAACTTTCCAAAAGATATTTGAGGTTTCTTGATTGCAAAAGCTGAAGAGCCCATGCCGGAAACATAACTCTTGAGAATCCTCTTCAAATGGAAGAATGCGGTTCGATTCTATTCTTAGAAATATTTCCTGAACAAAGTTCTTGATTATTAGGGCTGTTAGCTATAATATTTAGAATTATGATTTACTTTTAAAACTGTACTGAAGACACAAGTACTATTTTCAAACAAGTAACTAACATCAAATATTTTAATGCATTTTAGTGAGAACACAATTACTGCACTTAAAATAACATCAGTTTTCTAAAAATATATTTCCATGATTTACAAAGAAATTGTGATATTTCTTTGATAATCGTGACATGTTTCAAATTAGACATGTTTGAAAGAGCTTGAATGAGGCATTTTCGTAACTCTTCATTTGAATCTTCCTGGTGCTGACTTGACCACTTTCAGATCATAATGATCCATTATATCAGATGTTAAAATTTTGCCAGAGAATTGTTTTAACGGATTACTTGACAATTTTTAGATTAAGCCAAGATTTCCAAGGCAGACTTACTCAGTTGCAACGATTTGCTTTGCTTGGCGATTTATTCTGAAGAACCTAAAATCAATACTTAAAATCAAGGACTTTTATTTTTCGTTTAAAATACGATGCTATAACTCAATGTTTTTTTAAAAATTTATATATCATGTCTTATTACTTAAAATATAAGAAGTGATTTTCAAACCATATAAAGTTTTAATTTAATCAGATATTGAGAAAAGCTACTATTTCAAATTTTATTTACGCGATAAACAAGTAGTACTTTAATTGGTTGTTTTTGCAAAGTGACGTAATTATATATCGAATAAAAATCATCTATTTAATACTTAGGAGGGAGATCTCACTAAGATTTATTTATTTATTTTTTTATATCTATTTGCAATGTAATATAAAGAAGGGCATTGGCAGGACCAGAATCATTAATACCATATTCATGGGGCATGGACTTTTATATTAATTGAAAAATGATAGTAATGATTCAACGGAAGTAGATAGGGTTATTTAAAAAATGTAGATCACTTTTAAACTATGTTAAAAAAGGGAAGGAATAATATTGAGTGTCATTTAAAAAATTAATGACATCATTAATCGAAAAGTTTATTAAAATAAACTGCATATTTTTTTAATAAAATCATTAAGAAATTACTTAAAATTGTAATATATTTTGTATTTTTAATTAGAATCGCTGTTATGTGAATGCATTCTTTAAGAAGTAAATCAATTAAAGGGGTAAGAAGGAAATTAATATTTCTTTTAATTGGAAGAGTATACAAATTGGAATTTCCCTGGATGTTTGACAAAATAAATTAAGTTTCCGCATGTACAATGAATAATTTAATTTGAAGGAATTAAGTAATCAAAAAATATGAATTCCTAATTAGCATTATATATGCATCATAATTTTCTTTTAATATGATGCAGATTGACACAAAAACAAACGTTAAAAATGGGAGGTTTATTATAAAAAAGAGAATTATATATATATATATATATATATATAATATGATCATTATTGCTTGATTCTTAACTTAAAACACTAAAAAAGTGAAGCTAATAACTGAGAGAAGCGTTTGCAATAATCTATATACAGCATCCAGATAAGAGAAATTAAATGCATTTACATGCAGAATTTTATTACTCTTCATTAAATAAATAAGAAATCACTGATCTATACTCTATACTCCTGCAAATAACATTTTTTTTTGGTTTATTATTATTATTATTCCATATTTTATTCCTTAAAAGTGCAAAAATAAAAGATTAATTTTTTACTTTTGAATATCACAAAATATGAAATACTATTTAATTAAAATTATACATCTTCAAAGACCTTTTTTTAAAAAAATCTTTAAATTCCTCAAAATCCAAGAGATTTTTAGTGAACTGAGTTTGAAAAGGAAATTTATCTTCTAATCTTTTAAGGCATTTCAATGTATTAACTTGATTTACCTGTCTATTTCAAAATATTTTGTATTTTAGAGATTTCAGATTCTTAATTATTAATAAGATATATCCGATCTTTCCTTTTCTAAAAAGGACAGATTTTAAATAAAAAAAAATTAAAATTTAATCATGTGGGAATTTAGTTTTACCTTTGAGGATAAAATTATTCTAGATGCAAATTGGTTAATCCATTAATAAATGTTGGGAATCTTAAGATTTGACAAGTATGTATAAGTGCATAGGTAATTTTTACTAAAAATTCCATCAAAAATATTTTTAAAAAAAATTTAAAAACTTTGATCTAGATTAATTTAAAGGAATTATAAATTTTAACTCAGAATTCAATAAAAGTGGATGTTATTATTTTTTTCGAATTCATTAGTTTTATAATTCGTAAATTCTTTTCAGTTTCCTAAAATCAATTTTTTTTCCATTTTAAAGGCATGAAACATTCCAACAATTAATTAAAATCTTCTTTACTTATTCATTACCGTAGAAAATTGTCCAAAGCCTTATTATCTGCAGAATCGTATCTTATGACTTAAAACAGTTTGAAAATTATCGGGATCTAAAATTAATTATCTTAGATATGAAATAGGAATATTTAATATTATAATCTGCAATGATCATAGATAAGCCCCATTGTGTTGAAGGATTACTCGTGATATTATTTTCACAATTGAATTTTTTTCATTCGACATTCATTAAGTATTTGTTACAGACATTTTATAGATGTTAAAAGAACTTAAATGAGAGCAAGTTAAGTGGATTTATAATTAAATTAGTTTAAATTTGTATTAAAAGAAAGTGAAAAAGTTAGGTCCTTTGTTCTGAAACATACTTATAAGGCTTTAATAAAGAACAAAGAGAAATTATAAATAAAATACAAATGAATATTTATTAATTACGTTTTAAAAACAAGCAATTTAAAAGAAGCATTTGATTTGTAGTAAACTGACTAATTTTCCGTCTGTTTATAATTACATTCTGAATGTGCCTGATAATAAAATAATTAAATATAATAATCGTTTCAATGAAAATGAATTCTAACAATTGTTACTCTTAGAGAATATTTTCTCAGGGAAACTGGGATATAATTGAAAAAAAAATTGAAAAATGTCACTTGTAAATAAAGGAGATTTTTTTTGCATGTAAAGTTTATTATCTGATAGAAAATTTAGGGCTTATATGATAAATGATCCATTTTAATTGTTATATATATATATATATATATATATATATATATATATATATATATATATATATA